>JAQQAE010016233.1:0-11818 GCA_029823295.1 Pseudamia nigra
GATTAATTGGTTTTACATGTATTCCTATGGAAAAGGTCCATTCGCATAACAAAAAATTTGCATACAGAACGTGATGCCGGAACGGATTAAATTCGTTCTGTGAGGTACCACTGTAATCATTATGCAACAGAGTTTTGTGAACAGAACACTCTTTTTCTTCTATGGCTGACAGTTCATTTGAGATCTCATCATCGCTATACTGGTTCTTGAATACATCTGCTTGTCTCCAGGCAACAGATGTCTTCTATTCAGCACACTCTGTACTCTCTGTGCCAGCACACCTGGCATATGACACAATGTATATGACAAACTAAAATGTTGGCTATTGCAGATATTGCTGTAGGGACATATTTTCAATGTACACTACCAGTTAGAAGTTTGACCACACCTTCTCTTTCAATGTTGTTCTTTATTTGTATTATTTTGAACATTGTACATTAATACGAAAAACATCCAAACTGTAAAAACGATGATAAACAGCTCAGAACATGTTGTATGTTACATTTCGCTTCGATGACAGCTTTGCACACTCATGGCATTCTTTCATCAGATTCATTAGGTAGTCACCTGGAAAGCTTTTCAATTTGTGCCATTTCTTGCTTTTTAATGAGCAGACAAAGGGTAGGTACAGAGTAAATATCCCTATTAGTACTACTACAACTACGGTGCAAATCCAAATTACTGCAAGAAAGACTCCTGAATTTCATTCAGGACACTCCCCAACAATCTGTGCAAGTTTGATGCAGACGGCCCCCGAAATTTCAAAATCCCCTTCGCAAGGCCTGGTATCAAGATTTTATATGACAAAACGAGAGTAGAGAAGAAGAATCCTTTGGTGTTTTATGTATTATTTATTCAGCCTAATTCAGGAAGAGATCGGGGAGGTGGAAGAGATTATTTTTTGGATCTGCAGGTGAGCGACAGTCATGTAGGCAGCAGCATGTCAGGCTGAATGGGGATGGCTAGATTTTTAAAGCTACAGATGATTAGGGAGATGATTAGGTAAGGCAGGGATGATGGTGATTGGACAGAAAATTTGCTGCACACTTCTGCACCTGCCTGAACTATATACAGGCTTCATGAATGTGCCCCCAAGTGCACTTGGAACCATCAAACATTATCTGTGTAAATTGTGAGTTTCTGAGGCTGATAGGTCGAATAGCAGCAGCAGCAGCAGCAGAGGCAGCTCTTGATCTTCCTTTCCTGGTACAGTTCTTATGAGAGGGTTTGATGGTTTTGGCGACTGTACTTAGAGACACATTAAAAGTTTTTGAGACTTCTTAGAGTTGACCAGACTGTCTTAAAGTAATGATAGACTGCATTTTCTCTTTGCTTAAGGGAGTGTTTGGTGCCATAATATGGATGTGTACAATCGTAGTCATAGTAGCACTCAGTACATTTACATGCAAATTGAACTTTAATTGGACTACTGTCTTTGTCCCAGTATACATGCACGGGAGTGTAATCGATCTATTGTTGAAATCATGTCTCCTCTGTTATGATAGGTGGTGATATGGACCCTTTCAGCTTTAGTATTGGGCCATTTCCATTTAACATAGAAAGTCACAGAATACAACAAAAAACAAAAGAGAGCTGGAGAGCAAACCCAGAGGTACTGTAAACTAGCATGATAGTGGACAACGCAAATTTGTACATACGTAGCGGAATGTTATGGTGTGAAACGAAGGCAGATGAAATCATTGTATGCTCATGTTGTACAGCAACACACCACTGCTCCTCTGTTTACCTTTTTACATGCTATGCAACTTCTGGGTCAGGATTTAGCGTGGAGCTGTAGTGAATGCTCCGAACACCTCATCCAGGTCCAATCCGACTACTCTGTATACGTACAGGAGTAAATGGGCTCTCAATCACATTATTTAGGTACCGGTAGGTTAGTCCAACTTTTAAAACTTCAATTTCAGTCGAGCTAATATGTTTACATGCACTTTTAATTGATGCAATAATTCAGTTTTTTTAAGTGTCATGTAAACACACTGACTAATAGGACTATTGGCCCTATACTGTACCTATGATTCCCAAACACTGGGTCAGGACCTACAGGTGGGTCACAGTAGAATTTATTTGGGTCGCAAAACAAATTGGCTTTTCAAGTAAACAAGAACCAAATGTCTTTATTAGCACAAAAATAAAACAAAAATATGATTTCTTTAGCCTACAATACATCTCTCCAAAATGTGTAATTTACTTGCTCTACGTAATAATGTAAGCCTCAAAATATTATAAAACAACAGTTAATGGTCAAGAATGTTCATTTGTGCACAAATTTGCTTATTCTCATGATTTATAGATTAGTGTATTGGATCACGACAGTTTGTTTTTTCTAAACAAATAGTTTGTAAACCACTGGTCAAAAGGACATTAAGAAGGGAAACAATGGCACAAATTAACGCACACCTGTGAACTGAAAACCGTTCCAGGTGAGTCTGTTGAGAGAATGCAAAACTGTCACCAAAGTTAAATGTATCTGCTTTGGACAATGTAAAATATAAAACATGTTCCGGGTTGTTTGACACTATTTTTGTTTACTATTTAATTCCATATGTGTTCTTTTATAGCTTGGCTGTATTCAGTATTTGCATACAATGTTGAAAATGATAAAAAATAAAATATAATACTGAAGGAGATGTGTCCACACTTTTGACTGGTAATGTACAGTACATATGTCTACACTTAACATCACCCAAGTTGCCCCGAGATGTTATATGTAGTAATGCTGTGTAACCGCCCACTTTTCAACAGAAAACACTGATTGACTGAACTTCAGGTCATTTCTAAAGTAGAAATGGCCTGAAGTTCTAAGTGGCCAAATCACTTATATTAAAAGTAGGGCTGTCAAAATGAACGGGTTAATCTGGATTAATTCATTTGCATGATTAATTAGATAAAAATTTTTAACGCAATTAACTCATGCGCAATGCACAATAATTCATCCACAATTAGACCCATTGACACGGATTAACCATTTGAATTACTGGTACACAACCAGTGTTCTTTGACAAGAAAATTTCGGCCATTGTTTTCATCACAAATATATTTTTGCGGACAAAAATGAAACGAAAATTAAAAATTACGTCAATGATTGAGATGAAATCCATGACTAAATTGAGCAACATTTTCATCAACAGTTAAAAGACGAGATGAAAATAGACTGTGAGAAAATACAATCAAAAGGAGAGAATGATACGAGGAAAAGAACCAATCCGATCGCCTTATTGAGCGGTGGGGTGGAACTTGCTACTGTTTTGAACATGTTCCCAGGAAGATGAAAAAAAGAGACGATGAATAGAAGGATGAGAAAATTTCCATGACTCAGACAAAAACAAGACAAGAGACAAAGAGACAAAGAGACAATGATAATGAAAAAATGAAATGAAAAAGACAAGAAAATGTCCACGGCTGGGGACATTTGTGGCCCATTTTACGTCTGACAGCGATGAAAACAAGACAAAGTATAAAACATGTGGACGGTCACAAGAAATATGAAGAGAAATTTACAGAATAACCACCTGGATCTTTCTTCAAAGGTAAATTCATTTAGACTTTATTTTGTTTCATTGTGTAAAATGCAATTGTAAAAAAAACTGCAGTGCACTAATGTTGTTGTCCCCTTAAAATGTGACAAATTGATTTATTGTCGAGTTGAGTAAAATAAATTATTACCTTCGTCACGTTAGAAACACATAACGTTATATTGCTGTCATGATGAACAAATTACATTAGTTACTGATGAAGGCAGTGAACCAAGTGTAAAAGCAAAAACATCTCAGCAGAACATTACAGAGGATCGATCTGTTATATTCTACCAAGCAGGTGTAATTTCCTATAGATGCATAAGTTTAAATTAGAAAAAAAATAAACATTTTAATGTAAAACAAGTAATTTTATTCGAGTGTCTATATCACCTTCTATCATGAGTGTTTTTGCTCCCACAAAATGAAAAACAATGAATGGGTATTAATTGTGATTAATTGAAATCAATCCAGTGACCCTGTGATTAATTTTGATCAATAAAGAATGGGTATTAATCATTATTAATCAAAATTAATCCACAGTGACCCTGTGATTAATCAGATTAAAAATTGTAATGGTTTGACAGCCCTAATTAAAAGTAATCTAGTAGAAATTACTGCTGTTATTTGATTCTTTTAATAAGCCACGGAACTTGCTATGATCTCAGGTTTTGCAGAGGTGTGATACTGGTGTTGCTGCAATGTGCACGTCTGATGTTGCTCACAGTGGTCCAAGGAATTCTCCGGGAGTTTGTGTGCATGCTCAGAGACGTGAAAGATCAGGGGGAACATTGTTTCTAAGTTGCCCTGGGATCTTTTTCTGACATAAGGTCACTGTAAAGAAGAATGATGCAATATTCATGGAAAACTATCTGAAAACTGGCAGTTGCTTCTAGTGGTGTTAATTTTAGACTGAATGTAATTGGTTATGATTTGTGATGTCAAATCACAAAATGCAAAAGAGCTCCTCTTGTCCTGTTTCTTGTGAGGATTTCTCAGGACTGACAGACCTGAGCAAGTTCACATTTTCACAGCCTTTATTGTACAACAGAGCTTATATAACACTCAAAGCTTCCAAAATATGGATTTTCACAGTCAGAAACCTTTAATGGTTACTAAGATTAATGGTATGGCTCATCTTACACCACTGGCTCAGCTTAACCTGTTCTCCCCTTCTGTTTGCTATACTGTAAGTGGCAGTACAGCATGGGGTGCAATTTACATAAAGCTTCTATGGAAATTGTGCTTTAAGAAGTGAAATTATAACTAGACAAAATAGAAATGAATGGATGAATGAATAAGCAGAACAAATGCTTCACTTACTTTTTGTTTTGACTCTCCTTCCGGTCAGCAGAGCCCAGACTCTGTAAATAAACACAGAAAAACATTTCAGTCACATGGTCAAAGTATTACATGAGCTGTGCTTACAACCATTTTATCGCCGGTCAATCAGTGGCTCATACTGTAATCAAGAAAAAAGTACATTAATAAAGTACTTATGTGTGACATGAGCTGTACAAAACACACTACCCTTGATCAAAGCATCAACATCTACATTTACAGTAAACAATCTGCAAACATAAAACACAGGCAACCTCTCTTATTAAATATGGTTAATTGCATTCCAAGTGACCCGCAGTTAATGTGCGTTTCAGTCCTCCCACTAATCTGGACTTCTACCCTTCAGGCAACACCAATCAAATGATCAATGCCACCCTGTAAAAGCCAATTACATGCCTAAGGACCTTGTGTCCACTGAAAAATAATTAGCTGCCTGGCAGGATTTACAAACACTTTTTCAGCGGATAAACTTTCATTCACAGTCATTTATCAAAATCTGGTGTTTGTGTGGAAGGCAACGTGTCCGAGAAAGCATAAGAAATACTGTACGCATTTTCCTTGAGGTAAAAAGAAATCAAACAAATATTTCCTGCCCTTTCTTTGACTCAGCAGGAGACAATTCAATGCATCCCCGAGTCAAAGCCACAATCCAAAACGTCACATTCAAAGGTGACACATGCTGAAATGCAAAGGATATACAGAACTTCTGTAAACGCATATGCACGTCCTCTACGTCATGGGCAGGGAGGAGGCAGCCCTTTTTGTCTACGCTGTTGGCAATATTTGGAAATCTACACTGTCAGCGGCACCTTCAGGAGTCAGCGGAGCATCTGAACCCCTCAGTGAAGCCGACACTTTCAGTCTGTGAAGGACAGTCTATACCTATATGTTTCATTATTTACAAGTAAAGTCTGATAAAAATGTGATGGAACTTTTCTCTGATCACTACAAGAACTCATGTGGATAATTCAAATGGTCCAAACTGGCTTCAATCCTTCAAACACTTTGTGTCTGTGAAATGAATGAAAAACAGAATTAAATCTGTACTGCAGGATTTGTCCTAGTCAGTGGTTTGCAGAGTAAACAGAAAGAATACGCAAGTAAAAGTACTGTTACTTTTTAAGCCATAATGACTTAAGTAGAAGTCCTCAAACATATGTACTAGAGTAAGAGTAAAAAAACCTGTAAAAAAACTGCTCAAGTAATGAGTAACATAATTTACTGTATGATGTTACCTCAAAACATGTGTTTGGCAAGGTTATTTATTATTTAAGTAGTAAGACCATAACTAACTACCTGATTATGTTGCTCATTTTTACAAATTTTATTACTTCTTTTGTTGTATTTCTTGTCATTTTGTTCATATTTCTTCGTTTGCTAAGCCTTGTTAGTTTATTTGATTATTTTTGCTGATTTTGTGGCATACCTTGTTCATTTCTACTATTCTGTGTTGACAAAGAGGCGGTGTATAATATGACTGTTCTTCCCTGACATTTGGAGGTCAAAACACGTTTTATGTTGAACTGACTCCTACTGACTGAGGTGTGGCCACATGGAACTGAGTAGAAGGACGCTCTTTTCATCACAAATATAACTGAGTAAGAATGTAACTGAAGTAAGAAGTAATCTGACAACAACTACTCTCAGACTATATGTAAAGGAGTAAATATTCTTGAGTACTACCCACTATTGGCATTTATTTGTGCAACATTGAAATTGTGATTAGGTAAAGTGTACATGATTATGAAGAAAAGTGTACATATTGCCTGCTTCAAAATGTCAAGTCAAATGTTACACACTTGAATTACAAATACAAATATGTGTACTAATATAAGAACTTCAAAAATTAATGGTGCAGTCCTAATTGAATCCAACACAGGATGAAACATACTTTCGATAAGCGTGTTTTGGCTCTTGCAGCTACTAGAAACTCTCTCCTCCTGGAAATCAAAAGACTTTTTGCTGCTTCTGTGGAAAAGAGAAGGAAGGATGAAGGTAGATACTTTGCTGTAGAGCCTCAGAGTAGAGCAGGAAAGATGATCAGATCATGACAGCTGTCAGTCAAGTATTTGAAAGGCCGTGGATCACAGAGCATAGGACAATATAACATGGAAAAATGAGTAAAATGGTTTTAGTAATGTTGATAACTTGCTGAGGCATGGACTTGCACTTGGTGAACACGCCCACTCAGGACTTAAAATCACTGCATGCCAATATGTTTACGTTCCGTCAGGAGTGACATCAAAATGCTTAGACAAAGTCCTGCAGGTTAAAGTGAATGAGCTGAACACTTTTAGTGCTGATAGACTGAAGAATCAGATGAAACAGATGGAAAAAACAGAAATGCAACAGACCCACTAGTGAAGTCTTTGAATTAAGACCAGTGGGCAATGAATGGAACTACACGTTGAGGCCAATGCAGAAATAACTTAAAGTTGTAATACTGCCACTGGCCACTGGAGCACCACTGAACTGACTCCCATAGAGTTACATTGGCTTTCTCTCTGAAAATACTAGGTGAATACATTTTTGTCATGAGCATGGTCTCAAACATTTTATTTGGACCCTCTAATAAGTGATCTTGTGGTCCATCTTTAACTTTTTTATTATTAAGACATTCTGTCAAATAATCCAAGCTGCCATTCATCCAAATATGGTCACATCCTGTTTTTGGCTCCAAAATGTCATCCAGGAAGTGACAACCCAATCCATTTCAGAAACCAATGGGTGATGTCACTGTCTCTTTGTCCACTAATATATACAGGCTACAGCTAAGACTCAAAAGTGTTATTGGGTAGATAAGGACCATCCCATCGTAACAAAGGTAGCTTGTTTTACGTACGATGCATTACCTTTTTTTAAACCCTAGCCAGCATCTTCTTCTTCTCCTCCTTTCGGCTGCTCCCCTCAGGGGTCGCCACAGCGATACCATACCAATGATTCGCATGTATGATCTGGTGTAGCTTTTTTACATTGGATGCCCTTCCTGACACAACCCTCACAACAAGGGACAAATTCCTTTGATCCTCCCAATATACATACTGTATATGTATACATTATGTATCAAAGGATCAAAGGCAACAACAGTGCAACGTTGCCATGGTAACCCCAGGGCATGGCAGTGTGTAAATAAAACAGAGTATGTGGCACAATATGTTCAAAGAAGAATGTTAGTCATTTGTTACATTTGTGCTCTTTCTAGAAAGTGGCTAATAACATGCCAGCATGATGGTGATTCATTTATTGCTCACCACATTTTAATTTAAAAATGTCAATATTAGAAGACAGATTTCTACCTGTCAAATGAGCCATCATACAGGTCCAACCCTAATTAGGTGAAATAAAGACTGGAAAAGTGAGAGAGTACTTGTACTGTATGTACGTTATGTGGGCACCATGGACTTGCAGCCGATTCTGCTCCATTTGTTGTTATGAGAGATGTGAACATGATTTGGATGTTTCAGTCAATTCTTTTGGCCAAAAGCAACCCAAGTACTGTACATACGGGACCGATTTTTCACAAGCCATGTCTTCTGAAAATGCTTGCATTAAGTATACTGACTGTATTTGTCCGCTACACAAAGCTCACCTGAAGGAAGTAAAAATGAGTAGGAGCATAAATCAAATGATTAATATGCTAAAATAATGTTACTCAACAGTGAAAAACCTGAGATTAGTATATTATTATACCATTTACACTTCTTTAATCTACTTTGATGGAACCACTCAACATTCTCGATCCTTTTAACTCCACATAGGAAACAGGAAGTGTGCACCATTTTATTCCATTAGTAAAGTCAACACTGGGCTAGCATCATACATTTGGCCAAGCCTGATTTTTGTTAGCATAATTTTTTGGGTTCCCTGACTTCCTAGGAATTAAGATGTTTTTTACAGATTGTATCATATGGTAAGGTACAAAATGTTCTTATTGGACCAGTATGCATCCAATGACCTGAGATTCTAGTTGTGGTCACTGTGCCAACACTGCCTCAGAGCTCAACACTTATGCAAGAGGCACAGAGCCAAGCACCTTGATCTAATCATATCACAGAACTATAGATATAATCAGAGAACTGTGGCCATTACTGGACATCTACATACATCTGGAGTACCTTTAGTGCAAGCTCCTTTTCAAAACATGTAGATATTGCAGCACTGTGATCCGCTACACTCTGAAACTCAAACTAAACATCAGAAAAATGCTGCAAGTGTGTTGTTCCTGTGCTTTTGGTGTTCTGAATGTGCACATATACAGTGCAGTGACTTTTCTTGTGCAAATATGCTTGCATATGGATTTCATCCTCCTGGTGGGGACAGGAAATGCCATGGAGAGTGACTGACCTTTCCCCCTCCCCACCCCCCAGCTTCCCTACAGTGCTCGCAGGTACAGCCAGTGCACTCCTGGGAGTCCTCTGTTTGAAAGACAGGTCAGCGGGGGTGATGGAACACTGTTTTAAAGCCACCTTTCAGTCAGAGCTAATGGCCATACGACAGCTACAATTAGAGGGTTGAGACCTAATTTTTGAAAGCCATTTGCATTGAAAAGTGTCTGCTTTTCACAAGTGCCATTACTGCAGAAGACAAAGCAGCTACAATAGTGATTTTGCTATTGTCAAAATAAAATCACCTTGTCTGCTGAACTAGGTTTTAATAGGACAAATGATGGTTAATGAACAGAAAAGGAGAAACATTAGGAAATCAAAATTATTTAAAAATACGTTTTGCCCACTTGTTTTTGTGCTAGTGTTACATCACTGATATTTAAATAATAAGGCCATGTTTCTGTTTCATTCTTAGTCTTAAACAGAGGTACTTTTACTCCTTTACATGTACTTGAGTAGTTTTTTCCAAAATATGTACTTCTAAGAGGAGTTGTGTTGGAGAATACTTTTTACTCTTGCTGTTACATTTGTGATGAAAAAATGTACTTCCACTCAGTTACATTTAGCCGCAGCTCAATGAGTACATGTAAAATATGCAACAAAATAATAAATTCAATTTAAACAAATCTACAAAAATCAATAAGATAACCATGTAAATTAACAAAATGAATTAACTAAGCAGCAAAATGAGTGAAAAACCAAAGCAAAATAAAAAAATGAACAAAACCAAATGACTGACAATACAAACAAAAATGGAAATCAAGTAAATTTAAAAGAAATGAACAATGTCATCAAGAAACTGAAAATGACCATAATAACCAGGTATGTTAACAAAAATGAACAAATTAATTATTCAAAACTGAGCAAAAAATAAAATAAGCAACAAAATGCATAAAAGTGAAGAAACTAAGCAACAAAAGTGCTAATTAAAAGAAAATAAATAATAAATTAATTAAATCATCAAGAAATAAACAAAAATGATCAAAATACCAGTTTGAACACAATATATGATGCTGTAATAACTTGTTATGAACTTATTCACTACTTCAGTAGTTTTTTATGACATATTCTTACACATACTCAAGTACTTATATTCTTGAGTATTTCTACTTGAGTCATTAGAATTCTAAGGTAACAATACTTTTACTTGAATACTGTTTCTGTGTACTCTACCTAACACTGGTTTTACATCATGCCTGTATACTGGTACGTAGCTGGAGCTTGAATGAAAGATCTGTGAAAAATGCAAGGATTTATGAAGTACTTCAATTGAGAAACATAAGAGGAAAAAAAGCTCAGTACATGTTACAGCATTTCCTGCTGAATTTTTACTTTGAAATCATCCAAACAGCTTCAAATAAGATGCTGTTTTACTCAGCAGCCAGTTTATCCACTGACAAATTATTGGTATTACCTAACATTTTGCTCGTGTATGCACAGACCGCATCACACACGACTCAGAAGCTCATCTCTGCCATCCTCTACCTGCAGAAAAACAATCTCCAACAATCATACCTGACAGTGAGTGATACTAACCTGCACTTAATAATTCATGTGTAATCTCTGTTGATCTTTATTTCTGTGTCAGTCTAATTTTACATAGGTGACGAGAACCAGAACACACCTGACAACTAATGAAGCTATTTGTAACACTTGTAACAGTCTAAATTTATGCTCATGGAAGACCTTTAGCTGCTGAAATAAACATCTGACAACTGTACACTGAATAAATAAGATTCAAAGAGCTTCAAATGAAGAATTATAAGGTATCACAGTTGAAATATGTCATGCAAATGTTGCACATTAATATTTCATAAAAGGAAACTAAAGTACACCATTATAAGAGACAAATCCATAAGTTAATCTGTTCATTAATCATTTAGCAGTTTCCAGATACAGCACCAGATGTCAGCTTGTATCTCTTGAGTATAGGAATGGAAACAGGTGTGTGAATGCATACCTTTACA
The DNA here is from genome assembly GCA_029823295.1 of Pseudamia nigra. Taxonomy (NCBI): domain Eukaryota; kingdom Metazoa; phylum Chordata; class Actinopteri; order Kurtiformes; family Apogonidae; genus Pseudamia; species Pseudamia nigra. Next base: position 11,227 of record JAQQAE010016233.1, read on the forward strand.
GCAGGTACAAAAATACTTGGCATTCCCTCACCGCTGTGATTTTACCCTGATTTACTGCTGCCAAATGCCAACAAACACATAATCTGCTTATTTGTTTGAACTCATTACAGGCACAAATAAATCACATGCAAATATTTGAGTGGCAAAGCACACAAATGCTATCATGTACAGGGAATGCCTTTACTTTAAGTCTTCCAGCGCACATACCTGTTGAGTTCAACACTGTGTCGAAGAACGTTAGTCCACTATCTTCCTCTCTGTGTTGCATTCAGAGCCCCAACTTCTCCCTGCATGCGCCAGTAGCAGCTCTAATTGCTGATCACCTGTCCAACTTCAACTCCTTAGCCATTTTCTCTCTCCCGGTGTTACTCTCTCTTTCTGTTTCTGTCTAAAGCTGTTGGTCACACGGAGGTTTGCGAAGCTTGCTCCGATGGTGGCTGCTACCGCCACTGACTTGTTGTACTTTAATTGTGGTTGCTAGGTGATAAGCTTCTCCAATTCTACACACAGTGCGAAGGGGAGGACAGGAGAGGAGGGGGGTAAGAGCGAGAGAATAGGTGGCGAGGGGGGGGGGTGGAAGGAAATGCTCATT
>JAQQAE010016234.1:0-11818 GCA_029823295.1 Pseudamia nigra
TGTGCACATTTATTCATTATTATTATTTGAAAAGGAAGTTATGCTAATTATCTGAAATGGAATGCATGAAATTAGTTCTAAAATGATTCAGAATGTATTCTTACCTTGGCTTATGACTTCGTAATGTGTCCGTGGACGCTGCACACGTCCATAACTGTAAACAACTACAGACACCGGAGCTGCTGGGTCTAACACAGGCAGAGGCTGCTGGGTTCTGCATTGAGGAGTTGAGCTGATTCATACAGTAGATGCTGATGGTGAGGCAGTCTTGTTTCACAGCCGGCTAGCCGGCTAGCCGCTAGCGCTTCCGGGTGAGTGCACTTTGACTTCTGGGTCCTTCTCGTTGAGACCCGGAAGTAACACATACGTGACCTGGGTGTAGACACAACTTTTTTTGTTGAGCAAATTTTTTTTGTTATGCAGTTCAAATTTTTTGCCAATTTTTTTTCTTCGGTATCCAAATTTTTTGTTGTCAGAGGCGTTTGTCATCTGGGGTACCACTGTATAGGCAGCCCAATTTTACAAAAACAGTTTCATTCACAACCAGCAAAAGAACTGTTTATGGCCTGAATTGCCTGAAGATTGCAGCCTTCCAGCACACTGCCAACACCTACAGTATATGACGCCTACATTATATACAGTATACAATTTATTTATTTATATTTTATTTGAATTTTTACTCATTTCTGTTTTATCACATTTCTCTCTGCAGCTTTCTATTTTTCTTTCAGGGTGCATAGATGCAAGATGGAATTACAGGAAAATAGTATTATGTACTGTGAATACACTACCATCAGTGACATGCATAAATTTCACTGTTGATGGTATCAGATTTATCTGTAAACTGTCTTCCAAAATAAGTTTCCATAATCAGAAATTGACTTGCTGTTCATAAACACTAACTGCTCCGATGACAAAGAGATAGGCACAGCTGTTTATTCCATCACCTTCCATCATAGTTTGTAGGGATCATTCTATTGTTCTCTACAAACCAATCAGAACTCTCCGCTCCCAGACTGCAGGTCTACTTGTGGTACTTGTGATCATTCAATATTTTTTTCCAACCACATTTTTTCTTCAAAGATGATGGTTCCCCACTATCCTTATATCACTTGTTTCCAGCTGAAACATAATCACTCATGCAGAAATTATCCAATGGGAGGCTCGTACCTATTTGCTTATTTAAATCCAGGTGCTGACCTTTTCTTTTTTGGCCAGGCAGTGTATCTACAGTACATACCACAGATACATGTACCAGTCAAAAGTTTTGCACCTTCTCTTTGAGTGGGTTTTCATTATTTTTTTTTTAATAATTTTCAAAACTGCAAACTAAAGCCAAAGACATCCAAACTGTAAAAGAACATCAATGTCACATGAACATGTCAAAACAGAGTGGCACACTGTGTTGGAAGGAAAACTTGATAGTTTTATTTAATAAAAGCAATGGAAAATATACACAACATACATAGGTTAATTAATCAATGGGATGTGAATATCAGTATACTAGTGGTGTAGAGTGTGCATGAAGTCTAAAAAATGAGCAAAAGTAGAACACTGCTGCATCAGGGAATGTGTGAGCCTTCCTGATGGAAGAGAAAGTGAGAATGAAAGTGAAAAGTCACATTTGTATTGTCTGGAAAACACCAGGCTCAGATGTAGTCCACAGGCAGATAGATCAGCTGTCAATCCCCCTGTCAGCTGCTTAAAAACCCCCACACATGCCCCTGTCAAGAGCCAGGGGTCACCGCAGTCATAAAGAGTTAAGCAACCCAGAACATGTTTTGTGTTTTAGGTGGTCCAAAGCAGCCACATTTAGCTTTGATAACAGCTTTGCATTTTCTCAATAGATAAACAAGGTACCATATTTTCGCTTTTCGGTGATATGTCGCTCTGGAATGTTATTCGCACGAGCCAAAAAATGCATAATGAAGAAGAAAAAAACATTGCATAAGTCGCTCTGAAGGACAGGTCGCATTTGTTCGGGGAACGCACTTCAAGCTCGCGGCCTGATGCCAGAAGTGAGAGCTCGCGGCTCGCCTCACCGAGTAAGTGACGGCATCGACATGTTCGGTGTTAAGCTGATGGCAGGTATGGTTGTTACTGTTAATGTCTACATTTAAATTGTCAGTAATTCAAATGCGACAGATGCAGGTACACAAGCCCAGAGTGACGTCTAGCAGCTGTAAGTGTGACAAACACCCAATACTCAAAATATTTTAATATGTTCATCGCTCTGGTATATTTGTCGCTCCCCTAGCCAGACTATGCAAAAAAACGCAACGTGTAATCCAGAAAATACGGTAGTCACTCGTTCTCAGTTCACAGATGTGTCAAGTGTTAATTTGCGCCATCTCTTGCCTTCTGAACATGCTTCAGACCATCAGTTGTCTTGTGCAGAGGAAGGGTATGCACAGAGACAATAGCACAGAGACAATAGCCCTATTAGTGCTACCATAACTACCGTACAAATGAGGACAAGGAACAGTTAAGTACAGACAAAGGGCAGCCCATCATAACTTTAAAAAATGAAGGTCAGTCAATCTGTCAAATCTCAAGAACTTTGAATGTGTCCCTAAGTGCAGCCACCGAAACCATCACACACTATGATGCAACTGGCTCTCATACGGACCATCCAAGGAAAAGAAGAACAAGACCTACCTCTGCTGCAGATAAGTTTAGTAGCATTACCAGCTTCAGATACTGGAAGGAAATAAATGTCACAAATGAACATAAATTGATGAGATAAGGTATAATGCCTACTGTTTCTAAACCTGTCACCTCAACATTTTTTGATAGATGTGTAGTCCTCCATCCATCCTCTTTTCGGATGCCATTGCCTACGTGTAACCAAAAAACCATTCTATTACAATATTTACTTAAAGACATCATCATATCGTGAAATATATAGATGAAAAAAGATGATATCTGTGAAGAGTCTCAGTACTCCATATAATGTCCATGTATTAAATTACTACATGAATTTTCATCAAAAAGAAGGAACATGCAGTATAGTATTTTATCTTCAACGAAATGAAAAATGGAATGTCAGCCTGAAAGCCATTTCCAGCTTCAATTCATCTCAAATTAAAAATTTATCAAAGAGGTGAACATATAAACTGATTTTAACGTGAAACTGCAGGCTAATTATTTGTAGTGCAGCTGGTGGAGGTGAGATTAGTTTGCATTTATATGTCCTGTGGCAGACAAGTAGCTCTTAAAATGTGAAGCATGAGAGACCAAATGGGAAAAGCAGACACAGACAGAGCCATTTTTTTTGTTCATCACACACATGTTCATATTGGCGGAAGCACAAGACTGACATCTACTTCAGAATGGGGAACAATATCATATTTCCATTTTATAACCCTGAGTGCAGACCTTTGCCTCTCTGGGTCCTGATCACTGAACTAGAGCTAGTTGTTATGTGTGTGTTTACATGTACACACCACCACTACCTCTAACCCAAACCTAGTTTCATTTCTTCTAGACAGAGAGAATGATGAGTTACACATAAATGATGGGTAACACGGTTGAAATGTATTATTTTAACTTTAGCTCAGCTTTCTTTTTAACGCCAACTGAGTGTTTTATGTTTGTGTGGGAAGATGGACTTCACATGTGACTGAAGACAGTCGTGGTTCAATGCGCCTCTGAACCGTCTCTTATTTAAACCACTGTAGCAAACAACCATTTTTCATTTGCCAGTGTGTTTGTGTACAGGTTATCAGGGTAAATATATTGTCTCATATGATGGCAAATGAGATGATTAAAGTGGCAGAACTCTGAACACTTCAAAGTACAAGTGTATAATTTAACACTCTTCACTCTACTGTTGTCTACTGTTGTGCGAGCCAAAGGAACTTCAGGCCTGACCATCCAACCAAGGGGAGTCAGGCGCAAACTGACTCCCCTTGGTTATGTTGTCAGAAAGATGTCTAACAACCCAAAGAGCAAGATGGTGGCTTTGGGTTTGCCAGACCTCTCCCTGTCAGTTTTCCCCAGTTTCTGAGTGCCTGTTGATGGTGAAGGAAACTGCCCTCACTGCTTTTATGCAGACAGAGGGGGTTGTAATTAATCAAGCAAACTTGGGACACCCGTAGATATTAGTTGCACAAACTTTCTTGATCAACCTCCATTGGTGCAGAATGGCTTTAAGTTGTTAACCCATGCCTTGTTCCCTGAAAAAGGTATTTTTCTGTAATTCTGAAATGTACAGACATTTTTCAGTTTTGGGTAACCTTAACTTTCAGTTCAGCACTTACCTTTGTACCATTTCAAGCTATTCACTGAACTTGAACTGCTTGAATTTCAACAAAAAAATTGGAAACATTTGAGTGTTCTAAAACTTTTGACTAGTAGTCTCTGCCAGGGGTCTTTTGGGTGATCTAACCCTAACTTACCAGTAAGACTTCACAGAGCATTGCAAAGCAAAGTCCGATTATAGTGTTGCTAGTGTAAACACTCAACCACAACTACATCCAAGTGTCTGTCAGGAAAATTTGTTGGAGTATTTGCTGTAAAATCTTATTACAGAGCAAAAAGTTGAAAACAGACCACCAGATCACGTATTAGTGGGTCAAAATAAAATATATGAGACCATGATAACTCAGGACAAAAATTAATTTCTTCAGGATTTTCAGTGATAAGTCCAGTGTAACTTTATGGGATTCAGGGCTTCTGGATCGGTGCCCCAGCAGCCAACAGTGGTATTCCAACTTTAACTTACTTCCACGTTGGACACAGTGTACAGTTCTGGTCATTGCTGGTTCAGACACTACTTTGATTCTGACCAATAGGAGCACAGAGCTCAGCAGTCAACAGCTGTGAACATGGAGATCAGTATTTTATCTCCACTTTGTGGAGATGGCGTAACCGACTCTTCTTCCAGCAACCTGAGAATAGTTGCACACACCGACGCCTATGCATATGAGGACTAAGGACTGCATGAGGAGTGTATGAACTGCATAGTTGTGAATGCAAATGATCATCTGCCAGTCTGTATAGTCATGAGGTCTCAGCCTCAAATTGTGAGGCACCTACAGATAATCAGTGATTATTATATTATATTATGATTGGTATACAAATAAAATTGAATTGAATTGAACTGCATGAATATGTACTGAACGTTACACTGTTTTGCAGTTGAAGCACCTCTGAAATTGACCATTTTTCATTGTTACCTTTAACAAATAAACCACAGCCATGGACAATAAAAATAATGTTACTCAGGCCATTTTATCAGATTCATTTACATTTTTTTCCGACAGTCGGTTGTATTATCACTTCCTAATTGCATCTCATATGTCATGAAAGATGGCAACATTAACTTAGCAGCAAACAACTCGTCTGTCTTGCGCTCAGTCACTAATTGATTACCTAGCCAGACACAGTGACCATTGTAAAAGACAAATATTGTGTAGTATGACGGCATGTGGCTTTAAAGGGACAGTGACATAGCAACCAGCCCTCAATTCCCCTAGGGGAGACATTAGGAATAAGACATCTGTTTGCCTTTCTTGCCAGCAAAGACTTGATTTTCCTATATTTATGTAAAACACTACACTAGTTAGTGCTGTTGATAGTTTGTCAAAGAAACCCTAAAATTAGCTATAATGAGACAAAGCATAATAGAGAATGGTTGCAATGATTATTTCTTCCCTTCCTGATCAGATGTGATTGTAGAACTTGTTTCTTCAGTTTCATTTCATAATGAGCATCTGGTTTTAGACATTTTACATGTTCACCCCGATCTCCCCACAACCATGATGGACTCCATCTGACTGTGTTGCATTCAAGACACACACATCCACACCTATCAGTATGCTGTGTTGGCTGGAGTAGCGTAGGGAAATTCATTACCCCTGGCAGATTGTGTAAACAGCCTTTGCAGACAATGACAAATATGATTAATTGAATTCTGCCACTATTTTACCACCACCACCACAAGGAAGATGAGGTTGCTTGCCACACATGCAGAGCTCAGCAGAGGGAGGCTTAAATATTCACATTTAATATTGATGATTTTTTTTTTACTGCGAGTCATTGGCATTTAAACATATTTTGTCTGAGAAGAAATGAAACATACACCATTCACAAGTGATATTCAGAGTAATCAGTGATGATTATAATGAAGGAAGTCCAATGAGACTGTACCCTGGGGGGTCATTTTGAGTCACACACTAAAAAAATAAAATGCATCCTTTTCAATCAGACACAGAAAATTGAAGAAAATTTAAATGTCTGGTGGTTAATAACACATTTTTATTGTTGTTGGAAGATTATGTTTCACACGAGAACAAACATTTTGACATCCTCTACAGGTGTCACAACGGGCAACGGTCTATGAGACCGTCAGCTATAACTTCATTGTTTTGGTACAGAAAGCAGTTCTGGAAGTGGAAAAATGTGTTAAAGCTTAGTCTCCTTTATATTTTGTCTGTATGCATCTGTGTGGGATGAGGAATTCGGGATGTAATGTTCCTGCTAGGTACGTAGAAAATATTTCCCTCTGAGATCCATCAAACATAATAATGGATAATAAGATTGATATATTACATTAGCAGTTTTGTACTAGTGCTGTACTATTGTTCACTTTTAGTACTTTTAAAAAGTATTTTTCAAACTACACAAAGCTTTGGCTAAAAATGCTTTAAATAAATACTATCAAACATCAGTTAATTCAACAGCAGATGGAAGTAGTGGGTGAATTCTGAATAAGGTCTGAAAAAAGAATTTGTGCACACGTGGCCCAAATTGGGTAAGGATCCGTGGGTCATGACCCAGGCTGTTCAATAAGGCTGATGCACAAGTAACTTTAAATGTTAATACTGCCACTGGCCCCTGGGGAACCATTCATTCGGCTCCAAAAAGCCTGATTCCCAAAGTTACTTTGGACTTCTCTCTGAAAATACTAAGCGAGTAAATTTTTGTCATAAGCATTATGATCTCAAATGTTTTATTTGGACTCTAATAAGTGATCTGGTGGTCCATCTTTAACTTTTTGATCCGTTATGAAGATATTGCAGCTCAGGCATGATACGGACACCCATGGATTTGGAAAAATATTTCCAGGGTCCTGCAAGTGAATGCATGAAAACATGAATGCCCTGCTCACCCTCTTCAATTGTTGGACTCTATCATGGAGCATTAAAATTTATAACTGGCTATAAACCTGTAACACACCACTGTACTTTATATTCACTGGCTGGCTGGTCTTCACTGGCCTCATGCAGCTTAGTCCATGGGTACAATTCCATCTATAAATCCATTCTGGGTTTGCAGCCCTCTAATTTATCTGAAGACATCCTACGTAAGCAATGTAGCCATAGCTTGCGGTCTCAGGACTTCATTACACTCACTGTTCCATCAGTTCATACGGAGTTGGGAAAGGAGGCTTTCTCCTTTTCTGCCCCGTCATGATGGAGTACATTACAGAAGGACATTCAGTTGTCATTTTTTTGTGTGTGGAGTGTACATGGGGCCTTGGCCCTAAAATGACAGTTTTATCCATTCCCACCAAGTAGCTACTGTATATGAATGAAGATCACTTAAATAAATGCTATTTTAGATGATGCTCCACCTTAATGGCAAACTATTGCATTTAAGACACAATTAGCATAAAAGTGAGTCATCCAGGGTGTACCCTGCCTTCGCTCAAGTCAGCTGGTATAGGCTCTAGCACCCCCCCGCCCCCGACCCTCATGTGGGTTAAGGGGTAGAAAATGGATGGATGGATGGATGAACATAAAAGTAATGCTTACCCTATTTTTTTTTCTTTAGATGGATGGATAGATGGATGGATATATACTTTATTAATCCCAGAGGGAAATTCACAGTTACCAGCAGTATCCAACAGTATACTGCTGGAAATTTTGGTCTTTTTTCCCTATTTGGTGGCTGGTGGCTAGCTACTCAATGATTCAGTTCTCGAACTAGCTCCCGATCTGTCACGGGTAGCTCATACTAACTCTCTGAGCTGCCAAGAAGCCCCTCTAACATAAACCTCACCAGACCCTATGTGTTCTCTCATTGTAATTTTCAAGTGTTTCCTGAATACTCTTTCTCCAGGTGTTCTGTCGGCATCGCAATCCTAATTGTTCCTGCAGCTGCATCCGTTGGCTGTTTTATCAGCACATACAGTATTTCCACAGCTGTCCCCAATATCCGTTGATGACAGAGTTCACAAACCATGCCAACATCCTCCGAGTATGTGTACATCAGTGAATCCTTTAGCTGAAAATGTACCTACTCAGACTGAATCATAACATCCATACTGTGAGGTTCTCTATCCACTCAAAAATGAAACAGGTGTTTCTGACAGTGACAACATCACTGTAGCCATTCTACTGTATGATTGATCAAGATGACTGTTTTAAAACCATCTCAAAAATCAGTCGATATTTTACATGCATGCCAGTTTTCCCCTGCATTCCGAATTTGACAGGTGTCATGTGCACAGCTTATTGAGGCCTGATGTTCTGAATTTAGCCTTTTTCTGAATAACATGTTTTCAGACTAAGACATGTGGGATATGCTCATATTCTTCAAATTTTAGGAGGGTTCTCTGGACATGTATACAGCATGTTTAGATAATGTGTGTTATTAGCACCTTTAGGGATCCTCTGGTATAAATGAATGCTCCAAAGAAAAGTCCACATTTCTATTCAGCAGGATATATTATACTTAGGGGGTAAATCCCCCTTTGTTGTAAATCGGACATGGAATGCTATAAAAGGTTATGCACCAGAAATAATATCTAGGACTTTCTAGGGATCACAACCCGGTCAACTAGCTACTTTCTTCCAGCTTTCAGAGAGAGCGGACACATTTCTATCAGCTCATCCCAGTTTTCCCTGCTTGCTATGTCTTGTCTGTGTTTTGCTTCATTTCTTGTCAGAGTCTCTCCCTAAACCCAAAGCAAGATGGAATTGACCAGCTGGACCTCAATGAAATTGACACACAGAAAGATGGGTTGAGGGGAACCTGAAGATCCTCAGGGGACAGTGGCTGCTGGACATGTGAGGATCCGTGGACGCATGGGGGCTTGTGTGGTTTTCAGACACTGTCCACTGAGGATGTGGTGGATATTTATCTATTCGGAACCACGATAACAAGATTTCTGCTGATTGGCTTGGGTGTTTTTCTGGTGTATCAATAAAGAAGACAGAGAGAGCTGTTCAAAGCCCAGCAAAGCCAAATCAAGCAGTTGTGAAGAGCACTGGCAGCACAACATGGATGATTTTTGAGTTAAATTAAAAGAGTGGGTTACAACACAGAAGTGCTGGGGTCTCTTCATAGGATGGACTTTTGAGGTCTGGTACCAAAAAATATAAAATTGGAGTACTGAGGAGTTTGAATTCTTTTCTGCCGCTGAAAGTGTGACTGTCTTATTTTGTTTTTATTTCAGCTCCCTCTTGCCAGCCAAGACAGCTGTGCATAACCCCTGATTCTCGTCCCCTGATGATTCTTGAATTGATGTCAAGGTGAACTTTTGGATATGTGTCGCCATGGTAACTATCATGGAACTTAACACATGGCGATATGCACTGAGAGAGGATTCTTGACCTTTCTATCAGAACTGATATGACACAATGCATCCATTGATCATTGTACGCATTTACAATGCACACCCCAACTCTCTCTGATACCTTGCTTTGTTAATGTGTGGGTAACTTGTCTGCTAACTGTGCATATGAGAGTTTTTTTATGTGTGACCATAATTTTGCTTCCTATGGAGCCTAATTCTGGGAACTGTGCTTTTTTTTCTCTCTTTCTTATTGTATTGTGGTTCTATTTTGAATTCATATTGCAAATATAAGTTCATTTTGACAGAGTATCTGTGTTGATTTTGTTAATTTTGTTTCTGATGGAATTTTTGGGGTTGGGAAAAGTTGAATTTTCATGTATTCTTTGGTGAAATATAATATTTAAAGATACACTGCACAAATTCCTTTAACTGCAAACAGATCCCCCTGCGTCCTTTCACTTGCATCGAGATCATATTATGGGTTTTCTTCTGACCACTAGCATTATTTTTAGGCCCCATGATGAAAAAACACAAAACAAAGCACTATTTCAGGTGGAAAAAAAGGCAAAAAAAAGAAAAAAATTATGCGCAACCCGAGTTTTTGCTCGTGAGCCGGTACAAAATTGTGCCCAATGTCTCCCTTGTAACCTGAAAAATTTGTGTGCCGAATCACTCGTAACCTGGAGTTACACTGTATTCTTTTGGAAAAACTGGTCCTGGGTCATGAGTTTTTTGCTTTTTGAGCTTGATCCTGGAATAAATTAAACTCATAACCCGGAGTTCCACTGTAGTTGCATTTTTTTAATTTCATGTATGTTGCATGAAAACACCAACTGAGTCTGTTAAAAATGGCTGTTATTGAAATGTTCTGATTATTATGTCAGCCTTATAATTAATGCTTGACTAGTTGACTGAATAGTTTTAATTTAGAATGGCATTGTTATATATTCAATGAGTGGTTGCTCAGCTAAAGCTACATATTTTGAGTTTTTTTGAAGCTACTTCTCAGTAGCTGGGCTTTTTTATTTCATGTTTATGCATGAAAGCACTGTTGAGTCTGTTAAAAAAAGGCTGACGTTACTGAAGTGAAGAGTTTTGGTTTCATTGAAATGCAGTTACCGGTACTTGAGAGTAAAAGGGATTATTTCCCTCTTTAGCATCACCACTTCCTGGTTGTTTTGGTTTATCATTAAACTTGTTTTTTTGTGTTGGTATTCTGTGATATTCTGTTCTACTATCTCAGGATCAAGACATGCTGTACAGTTAGTGACATATAATGGTGACAGAGGATCTGTAATGCAGAGCGACAATGCAGACCATTTATTCAAGTGTGCATCACAATCCAAGGGTACATTACATAGTTAATGTTGGTGGCTACAATGCTGGCAAACTAGCTAGTAGATGATCATTTGTGGTGGACCAATATAAATGATTAAACAGGCGTCCTCACCTCACAGTTGTCAAGCTAGTATGTATGTTCTTTTTTTACTTGAAATCTGACACTCTGTATTATCCCTCCTCAGTCATCCTGTGGTTAGATAAGCTACAGTTGCTAGCTACATTGCAGCTACCACAAAGATGATTTTCAAATCTGTGGATTTGTGCACCTATGAGGTGTGTTGACTGGCAGTTCGCCTGTCTAATCACGTACAGCAGACCGCTACAAATGATTGGCTACTAGGTAATTTCCCAACACCATAGACTGCATCTTTAAGTGCCCTCTAGTTTAAAGAAGAAACATACCTCCCCAAGTAATTTTTCTAAGTCCACAAACCGAGCAGATTGACACAGGGGATAGTGATAGTCTCACACCAACTGTATGTGATTCAAATGTTGTGTTTTTGCCCTGTATCAAGTATTTTTTAAATTTCTTTCCTTCACCTCAGCCCTGTTCCCATAACATTTAGGCACATGCTTTACGCCTAACCTTAGGCTATCTGTGCCTGAATAAAAATTAAACTTGTGACGGCATCATCTCAGCTTTACTCACTGTAGAATGTGACAAATGCGCCTGTAGTTCTGTTGGAGAAGTGTTGGGAGGAAACATTGGTAAGAACGCAGTTTTGTAAATGTTGTCAATTGAAGATGTTTCACTATCTGCCGAGGAATACATCGGATACATAGTGAAACGTCTTCAATCCAAATAACCAGTCCAGTACTGGAAGAAAACCTAACCCTTGGGTATTTTCAACATTCTCTAAAGCAGGGGTGTCCAATCATTGCCACAAAGGGCCGAGACACTGCAGGTTTTCCTTCCAGCCACTCACTAAAGCAGGTGTTTTCACTGAAGTG
>JAQQAE010016235.1:0-11817 GCA_029823295.1 Pseudamia nigra
ACCCCAGCCGGTCCAGGCAGATGGCCGCCTACCCTGAGCCGCTGGTTCTGCTGGAGGTTTTTCTCTTCCGTTAAAGGGAGTTTTTCCTCCCCCGTCACCTTTGTCTTGGTCTCGGTGGTTCTGTTGAGTTTACTCTCTGTATAGTCATGAGGTCTCGGGTTCGAATTGTGAAGCGCCTAGAGATAATTGGCGATTACGGTTGGCGCTATACAAATAAAGATTGAATTGAACTGAATTGAGGATGCACTTTCACGGACGTTTGTCACCATGGAACAGTAACACCATGGACATACAGGCGGGACGCGTTCTGACTTTCTTATCGGGACTGTTAAGGCTACACATGCATCCAATTTGACATGATTACATCTCACACTACACGACCAAGGCTCTCTGAAAAATTGCTTAGGGTTTTGTGTTTAACTGTCTGCTAATTGTGCTTTAAGGTTTTTTCTATGTACCATAATTATGCTCCCTTAGGAGCCTGGTTCAGGAAACTGTGTCTTTTACTCTCCTCTCCTGGTGTTCCCCTCCCCACTTTCCACTTATTCCCTCCTCTTAAGGTTGGCGCAAACCAAGTTTGCTGCTGTCTGTGAATCAATCAATCAATCCATCCATCCATCCATCCATCCATCCATCCATCCATCCATCTATCTATCTATCTATCTATCTATCTATCTATCTATCTATCTATCTATCTATCTATCTAGTGAGGCAGGTGTTCTTATGTATAATGAAGGCTTCAAAAATAGTATGACATACTATTAAAACTATTTCTAAATTCACAGAGCAATTACTGAATGTGACATACAGTATTAAAGGTGACTTAATTGATGACTTGGCCAATATAGCCATGGTTTCCTGTCGTACCATCAAGCAAGCTTGAGGAAAAACGAGGGAGATGCAGCACAGCAGACAGGGGAAGAAGCACATGGTTGTTTATATATTTGTGACTTTAAGAACTGCACACTCACAACTATAACTCAGAGATGGAGGCAGTGGAATGAGCAGGCATTGCTATTGATTTATCGACTGCCCATTTAGAAAAGAGTATCAGCCTACAGCTGAGCCGCGCAGCAGCCCTGTTATCAAGTGCAAACTTGTGAGTTATGATTCTGCAACGTACAGATGAACCTCTACGGGTCATTATGACTCTGACCTTCACATTAGCTCTTTTATCCAGTCCAGGGCCAGAAATTGATTGCCCTGGGACTTAATTATTCTCCTACTAATAATTCTCTCAAACATGTAGCACTACACCCCCCCTGTCTGTGTGCTTATGTAATCCTAATCTTAACTCTTTAACCCTTGTGTGGTATTTGGGTCAAATTGACCCTTTCTCACATAATTACAAGGAGAAGCTGGGCCGTGCGGAAACCCCAGGGAGTAGACAAAGTTAGTACTCGAGTAAAAATAAGTAAAAGTACTCACAAATAAAAGTACTTGAGGTAGTGAGTAACTTTACAGCACGGAACAGATTAATTTCATCTTTTTTTGGGTGGTTTTTGTGGTTTATTTTTTTAAACCTCTTTTGCTTCGTTTCTTCATCATATTGTTCATTTTTGCTTGTTCACTTTATTACTTTCTTTTTTTTTTGCTTATTTTTTGGTTCATTTTGTTGCTTATTTTGTTGGTTTTGCAGGACAAATGTTCATTTTTCCTTCAGATTTGTTCATTTTTGTTCAATGTGTTGTTCTTTGTGGATAGTTTTGCTTCTTTTTGTGCAGTTGTGTTGACAACTGCAATTGATGATAATTTGGTTCATTATTTTGTTCCATTTTCCGAATTATTTTCCTCATTTTCTTGGTTATTTTGTTCAGTATAAAGATAATTTTCTACCTTTTTTGTCTTCATTTTTAAGTTTTTTGTTCATTTCTGTGATGATTTTGTTCAGTTTCTTTGTTTTTTTTAATTTTATGGATAGTTTTGCTTCCTTTTGGTTCAATTTTATTCACGTTTGTTGATGATTTTTCTTGTTTTCTTCACTTGGTGCAAATGTAAAGTACTCTGCAAAACAAGTACACGTAAAGGAGTAAATGTATTTGAGTACTGGGTGTAGCGTGGGCAGAGGAAGATATCCGTTTAACACCCGCATGTGAAGACAGTACAAGGGTTAAAAAAATATCTGTACTAATTATCCAATGAAAAAGGTGGTTATTTTATTTGTTTCTCGATCCCATGTCCACGTCTTCATCAACATACCTGGCCTGTTATTGAAATAGAACGAATTAACTTAAAATGTGTCGCTTAAACATCTACATACGTGGTATCATCGTCTGGGACGGGTGACTCTACTGCTTTTCTACTGCTGCACGCCACTACAAGGAAACACATCGTAACCAGAGTGTCTGAACCCATTCACCTGAAACCTGCCGTGGTTACTGACCACGATGAAATCTCAAACCACCTGACTTTTACGATACAGTAGGTGGCGCAGCTGCTTTTGGGACGGGTGGCTCTATTGCATGTAATTAGTAAAGACACAGTAGCCTGGAAGTGGCGTACAGGTATTGACCACGTTAATACATCCATTATATCAACGTTTGGGATACATGATGATACTGCTTGTGACTCATAAATCTTGCTCTTCCGTGACTGGCTTCCTGGTAGCTTTTCTGATACTTGACAATTCAACATCCCCCAGTTAAATCTGACTGAACGTACTTGTGGCAGAAATATATCTTCCAACCACACAGAAAAATATCCCCCTGCATCTGTATTTCTAGGTTTTTTTTTTTTTTTTCTTTCATGTCATGTCCAGCAACAGAGCAGGCAGAATGGGGATTTGACTGCTACATTGTGCCACACAAGTTTGCTTTTCCAAGGGGAGTCTATAGGTGTAAAACTCCCCTTGGTAATATGTATGTATACATATACATACACACATGCATACATATATATACACATACACACACCTACATATACATACATATATATATTCATATACATACACATACACACACACATACACACTTCTCTTTATTTTATTTAGTTTGAATGTTTTCTTATTGCTAAATATACACAATCTTGCTGGGCCTGACTGAGAGATAAAGAGATAGAAATTGATGTATTTCTAGGTTTTTGATTTCAATAAAAAGCTACACATAACCCTTTTCTGAACATTTAATCAGTTGTGATTCATCCCCTGCAGCCAGAATTACCACAATGAGTCTCTGACAGCTTTACATCAAATACACGAACGCACCAAAACGTGCTCACATCCAGCTTTGTTCTGCCCCTCATTATAAGAATCTTCTGTGATCTTTCCATAGAAAACTAAATAGCCCCTGCCTTCATTCACAGAATATGGTGTAACATGAACCCCCCCTACCCCCCACCCTCCATCTTAACACTTTCATCTGGAATGTAATTAGCGCAGCAGCAAGCAGCTTAGTGCTCCGCCCTCCTCTCAGCCCCACCAAGGTAACTCTGGGCAGCCCCTAATCCTCACAGCCTAATGGGATTAGCCCCGGAGGGAAGAAGGGAACCCATGTCACACACACACACACGCACACACACCTCCTCTGCTTCCATATCCATCTCTCTCCCTCTGCTCCGTCTGCACCATTTCACTATCTGTCTAATAGGATTAGACCAAGATTGGCCATTTCTTAAAAATCACATGTGGTCCGCTCAATGCCATTACACTGATGATGATAGGATGGGAATAATGAGCTTTGAATTATGACTTATTCAGTCGAAAAAGAGGATGGCAATGAAAAAGCACCGAGCAGAAAGATCCACATCTTTATTGATTTTTATGCTTTATAATTTGCATTGTGTTTCGGTGGAAACCTCTGGCCTAACTACTGAAACTTACTCTGGAAGGGTTTCCTGTGCTGACAATATCTGCTTAACTGCTTAACAAGCACAAATGTAAACTAAGTAAATAAAACCACCTATACGGTTCATAATCTATACATGGCTGCAACATTTGCAAACACAGCCAGTGGAAGAAAAAGAACAGCAAGAGAAAACTTTGTTTTCTGTTCAATTAAAAATGTTTCTATTTGACATGTGGTCAGTAGTTTCACATTCACGACCCCGATATTGTCCTCGTAATCAGAGTGACGGCTCAGTCAGATTAAAATGCCTCACGACCACGGACTTACTGTTCAGATCAGAATGACTTTTACATGTAAATGACGGGTGGCTTCGTAAACCTTCGATAATCCAATCAACGGGAATGTGTCTCCTTTTCTGCTCATGTCTGACCTCATCACATTAGGTCATGTGACGGAGTTTTGGGAGGGACAGAGACATGGTGTCGGCTACTGGTTTTTTTTTTTTGTTTTTTTTTTTGAGATTTTCCCAAAATATGTGGTAGATTAACCTTGGTTGTCCTTAATACTGAAAAACAAATGGTGAAAATACTTTGCGCATGTCAAAAAGTGGCATTTGACAACGTCAACAAATGGCGTGAAAACAAGGTGTTATCTGAGTAGAACGATTTCAATCAGGATGAAGAAATACAGTCCATGTAACTGCAGGCGCTGGTGTTAAATCGTAACCTCATCACCAGTCTCATCTCTGAAATTCATGTGTTTTTGTGCTGCAAAACCATCTCAGGTGACACCTGTTTACATCACCTACAGAACCATAAATAATAAAGCAATGACGTGGGAAAGAGAACAACATGTGATGCGAGCGCGGGACGGTGAGCTAAAACGCTGACAGACGCAGACGTGCACGGTGCGCAGCCCTTCCACATCACAGCTCCGTCGAAAGCCCGGCCGCAGAGACCCCGAGGTGGGGTCCGGCTCTGCCAACAGCTGGGTCCTTTCCAGCACCCCATGTCTTATTCATGGAGCCCCGTCGGCTGTCATCACTCATCGGCCCGACTCCCCCGCAAACAAACGCTTACACACATGTCTACACACACACCCAGACTAATCAAGGACATCAGGCAAAGTAAAACTTGATCTGCGGAAACAAGCTAATCAGATTTGCTTCAATTTGATGCACTCTGGATTGGCGAGAGTGGGGGCGTGTGTGTGTTTGCGTACCTAATCCATGTCATGAGCTCCACAGTGTCTGGATCGTAGAACTCTCTCAGTTCGGATAACTCTTCCATCAGCTTAGGCCAGAACTAGAAGGAAACAGAGAGGCAGGTGGGAAGACAAACTCGGTGACGCCGCTCATTACGGCGGCAAAGCAGAACAGCAGGCTCAGGGATATCTTTTAAACACCATTTCATTACAGCACTAAGTAGAACAGTGTGCACGAAACCCATTTAGGCTACTCAAATGGTAAAATAAATTAACGAAAACCAATCTTTTTGGCATCCTGTCATGATCCAATTTCTTGTTTTCATTTTCTCGTGCAACTTTGATTCCAGTCATTTGACTCTTCTCAGATCGCCGCACACGGGGCGTACAAACCGGCTCGGCTTTGTAATGAGACGGGCAATACACAGATGAACATAAACCGCAAGAGAAAATGGCATACCTTATAATACAGGCAACCCATCATCACTAGGGGAACTGCATATCTGACAAGCCTTAACTGCAAAGTGAGAGAAAGAAAACGGCTATAATGAAATGACGGGATATAATCGAATCAGCTGCAGCCAAAGTGAGAGTCAGACAGAGAAGTAGCTGGGAAAAAAAGACGACAAGCCGTGAATGAGATAACACGGAGATAACGGGGCAGACAGAGCAGCAGTGCACACCAGTGCCGTTTCTTATCTGATGTGTGCAGCCGTCACGTTGTGACCACACTGACACCTAGTGGCCTCAGCGGCAACGGTACCGGCACCTCAGAGCAGAGGGTGAGGCGCCGCTGCCGCCCGTTTCAGAGCGCGGCTCCAGGCTTCGCGCGGTACATATCTGCTGCATCTCAGTGTCACACTCACCGCTGGTTCATCACCAGGCCTCACGGTTCGACCTGAACACGGAGCTGGAGGGTTGACACGTGCTGTTGTGAAATGAGGCCACGCCTGACGCCATCTGGCTCATTTTTGTCCATAGAACTTCCATTGTCTCTCTGTTCCACGATGTCAGCATATCTTTGCGTGTGTATTTTATTTAGGGCTGTCAAACGATTAAAATTTTTAATCTGATTAATCACAGGGTCACTGTGGATTAACTTCCATTGATCACGATTAAGACCCATTCATTGTTTTTCATTTTGTGGCAGTAAAAACCCTCATGACAGAAGGTGATATGGACACTTTACTTGTGTTTATTTAAAGTAAACAGTAGTTTCAGGAGGATCAACACATTTAAATAGTTACTGTCTTTATTTAGTTTATTTTCAGTTTCATGGCGCCCGTGGATTTTCGTCATTATGATGCCTCTTGATGGTGTTTTGTACAAAGCATCTTGAGATGTAATTTGTAAAACCTCCGTAAATCCCATGTCCTCGACTGTTGTTTTTTTACATCCGCGGTGTCAGTTTGACAGAGGTCGACTTACTCAGACCCTCTGATAACTTTTTACTCCATTATTAAGATTTTACGGCAAATAATCCAACAAATCAGTGCCGTGCTGGGATTTGATTGACATGTCGCCATAGTAACAGCTCACTAGTGAAGTCGGACCTTTGTTTCTTCTGTTTATTCAATATGTTCATAGTTATACATGACATACACTCGACTGTTTACACTAACAACATGTCACTTTGTTTGACACTGTGTGGCGAAGTTTTACCGCGTCAGTGAGCTAACGGCTAGTATTAGCTTTTTTCTTCATCTATTCTTCCGTCACATGAGCTGTACTGTGCTAGAGCGCCCCCACAATTTCCAGTGGCACTGCACTGTTTCCAAATGTGCACTGCGCATGCGTTAATTACGTTAGAAATTTTAATCAAATTAATCATGCAAATGAATTAATCTGGATTAACGTGTTAATTCTGACAGCCCTAGTTTTATTGTTTAATATTTTATCATTACAACGGCTGTGAGCGTTCTACTTCCTAACGTGAAGTTAATAGTTTACCATCTTGAGGGACTAACGCTCACACTGCACGTATCCCTCCGCCGCGGAGGTCGTGTTTTCAGTGGCGTTAGTTCATCTGTTTGTTTGTTCACAACATAACTCAAAAACATCTGGATGAAATTTTGGGGACGGGTCAGAAATGGCACAAGGACCAATCGATCAGATCGTGGCAGTGACGTGAACCATCGTCTGGATCCAGAAGGTTTTTAAAGGATTCTTCACCAGCGTGAGATAGGACCAAACCCGTCACAAATAACACCCAGAAAAGTTAGTCAAAAATATACATATATATACAGTATATATATACATATAACACCATAACACATTCTATCAAACTATAACGTTTGATCTGGACATGGTTAAAATTCTGAATATATTGATCCAGAGCACTAATACTTACAAGGGGTTGAGGAAAATGATTCAGTGTCGTGCACACGGATCTGACATGTCGTCAATATTTACAGAGCTAAATTCAGAAGAAAATCACTGTTATGGAAATATTATTTTTGGTGAACAACTCTTGAACTAGTAATGATACGTATGTGATTCCAAATGCTAATGGTAGGTTTTTATGGTCAAAGAATCCAATCATGAGGGTCAAATACATTTAAGAAAATTACTTTTGGTGCAATAACATTACGAGGGAAATGAGCATAAGTTTAAATGATAATAGTCTAAATGGTCTGGTTTTCTTTGTTTTGATTAAATGTTGTGAGCACTAACATGCTCAGAAATAAGTCACAAAATGAGAGACACGGGTGTGTTTTTATTTCTTTTACGTCTTGCTGTCGCTTCTTTTGTGTCATAAAAGAAGCGACAAATTAACCATCTTTTTTCTTCCCCTTTGTCTCAGGACCAAAAATCAGCCTCCAATCTGTAAAGAATTCATAATTTTCTGTTTATGGCGATAATTATTTACAACAACCGATAGGTGTATTTTCTTATCGTGACTTCTTTTTTTGGCCATATCACTCAGATCTACTCTGTCCGTAAAGCTGCAAAATATTTAGGGTGCGATGAGAATTCTTGTTTTGACAAAAAAAAAAAACACAAACATGGCATTATTGGAAAAAACAACCAGATGTTAGATTCCTATTAAAACGTGTTAAGGGACAAAAATAACGGCGGTTGTTTAGTGTCCTTCAGTGACAGGCGTGTCAGGTGAGGTCATCCGGAGGTCATACCGGGAATCTGCTGCTGCAGCGGAGAAGGCGGAGAATCAGAGCCCACAGCTCGGTCCCGCACACGCCGAAGGCGGCGACTGCACACATGTGACCCGTCCATATGTACTTCATCCTGAGTGCAGAGAACAAAAGACAAGATGGAGGAAGGTTAAAAACACCGATCAGATGCACCGGGGCAGCGCACGGAAAATAACACGAAATAAACCCGCGAGACGCAGTTTACAGGACAAACTGAAACGGCTGCAGTGTGGTTACAGTTTATTTTGGCATCTAAAAAGATGGCATGAGCCCGGTTCTGGTCCGAGGCACATGAATTAGAATCTGAATCAAACAGATGAGAGATTAAACGGGGAGGAGTGAACGGCAGAGGCGAAGAATTGTTGACGAGTACGGAGACAAAGTGTGTTATGAAGGAAATTAATCTCAATACTTTTTTTAAATGCTGCGCACTTTTGGCCTGCGGCTCCACGCCGGCGAGGAGGGCGTGATGAAATCTAACGTGTCAGCTACCTGGCTGCCTCGGCCGCTTTCTGACACGTGTGAATTCAGTCACCGCTTTCAATTATGAATAGTGTGTATATTATGTATTAATTGTGCTGTCAATCAAACCCCAAGTCACCACGTACATGAGACGATTACTGCAGTTACTGGCTGAACGACACTCAAATCCTGTTCACATTAAGGATGTGAGCCTTTGATACATTCACATACATGCAGCTATGAATAATTCAAATACTGTACAAGAGAATATTCCTTTTTTTCCCCTCCTTTGACTGATTAATTGCTGGTTTCTTTTAATACGAGAAAAGCGTGCGATGATTCCGACTGTAATCCGTGGTTTCCCTGACAGTCCCGACAAAGAAACTCTAAAACTAAACTCGATTATACTTTCACAATAATGAATTGTTGACGTCCAGCTTGGCAGCGTATGTTTTGAGATTAAAAATGCACTCATCCTGCGAAGCTGTTAATGATGCAACAGACAAATAACACTTCACAACTGCTGATCAAATTTGGAAGTCAAGTCTGCGAGGGTAATTGTGCTCGAGATTGCAAATGTGAAAAGGGAAAACTACAAGACGCAGGATGTGAGATGTGAGGCTGACAGTGCAGAGTTAATAATGAGGCAATGCATTGTGGGAACAAAGCGTAGCGTGTCGCGGGTCGACGGTGACACGCAAGGACTAAGGTTAAAGGAAACAATTCTCTACCGTGCCTCGGGAGTCACGGGATTCCTGAAATTTTAAGTTTTGGAGCTGGGTCGTCGATGTCAGTGGGTGAAAATTTAAAAAAAAATTTAAAATGTAAAAAAAAAAAACCACACAATGTGTGCATTTCTGTTGGCCTCGTTAAAGCCACGCGGCACGCAGAGCTGAGGCATCAGTTGTAAAACACGTGACAAGATGGAAATAAGGTTGAAACAAGATGAAAGGGGTGAAAAACCATGTAAAGAGACAATCATAATGACAAAAAAAGACATAAAAAATGAAAAGGTGTAAAAATGCAATGAGGTCAAAATTACCTAAAAAAAATTAAGAAGTAAAAAAAAAAACAAGTAGGAAACAGCATAAAAAGATGTAAAAATAAGAAAGTGACATAAAGACATCAAGAAGATGAATTAACATATGTTACACGTCAAAACACACACCTTCTTTGGGGATTTTTCTTTAGTTTTATTATTCTCACCATTTTACATTAATAATGTGAAAGAACATGTGTGGGATTATGTAGTAAGTAAAAGTGTTAAACGACGTCGCTGATGACATTCTCCCTTCAGATTCACCAGGTCGTCATGGTTTTCAATAAACACGTGTGCCTCGTCAAGAGTTAATTTACACCATTTGGTTCCTTCTTGACATGCGTCAGACCGTTATTTGTCTTGTGCAGATGAAGAACAGGTGCAGGTGTTAGTGCTACTAAAACTACTGCACAAATCCATATTATGGCAAGAAACACCACGATAAGTAAAGACACAGTCCGTGATTATGTTAAACAATAAAGGTCAGTCTGAAAAATCTGAAGAACATTAGTGCCTCTGCTGCAAGGGGTAAGTTTACGAGAACTACCAACCTGCTACGGTTTAACTCCCGGTTAGCCTAGGCCTCAGCCTGTTCTCTGAGCTACCAACATAAACCCCCCTAACGAAATCCTCACCGGGCCCCGTGTGCTTGTACCTGAGTTATGTTCTACGTTAGCCCTGGGTGATGTGCTTTGTCCTATCCTGGTTCGGAGGATGAAGGTGTGTGGAGTGGAAGCCCAGGTCACGAGTGCTTCTGCAGACGAAATTTTCAGGTTATGAGGAAGACATCGGGCAAAATTTTGTCCTGTCTCATGAGAAAAAAAAAATTCAGGTTGTGAGTAAAATAGTTCCCGGCCGTGACCGACTGGAACCTTAGATGTGAAACTCACGCTGTATTGTGCTTCGTATTTGTACCTTTTTTCACCTGAAATAGTGCTTTGTGTTGTGTTTTTTCATCATGGGGCCTAAGTAGGACGCTAGTGGTGAGAGTCATATATGGCTTTAAGAGCGTAAACGACTGTGTGTTGCAGCTTTACGTCACTGAGACACTTTACGGCTGTGAGAGTTAGAAGCATCTTGTCATGTGTTATTCTCTGCCTGTTCATGTCCAGGGTTCGTGCACTAAAGCAGTGATATGAAAGTAAAACCACCGCTGCGTCATTCTACAGAGACAAGAAAACCTGTGATATGATGTCGATGCAGGTGAAACACGAGATCCTTGGAAAACATTCTCGTGGCGTTCGAGTGACTGACTTGGCAAAGGAATACAGTTGAAGTACCTCCACCAATTGCACGACACTGAAGCAGAGAGAAACTCACGTCTGTGAAACCTGCTGCGGGAATAACATCTATTTCTCAACCGCGGTGTCTGCATGATGAGATGGAGACACTGTTACTATTGTCATCAAACCTTCGCCTGCAGCCTCTGTCTCCAAGGTAAGGCGTCATTCTAAATAATTTTTAGAACTAATTTCATTCATTCCTTTTTAGATAATTACCATAACTTCCTTTTCAAATAATAATAATGAATAAATGTGCATATAGGGGTGTGTAATACATACTGTATATGGGAGTTTTCTTGGGTCTTGGAACAGATTAATTGATTTTACATGTATTCTTATGGGGAAACCGGTCCCAGCCCACAAGTTTTTCATGTCACAAGCTTGGTCTCGGAACAGATTAATTTCGGTTGGGTTGCTGGGTGGTGTAGTTCAGAGTTTTTTAAGGTGAATATATACAAATAGTGTCAGCGTGCCATTCAAAAGTCCGAATCTTTTTGCCTGCAGACCAGTGGCTCCGGTCTTTCAGCTCTGCTCGTCTGTGAGCTGCTCAGCCTGTCAAACCTGTTTCACCGTCTGTCTCTGAATTCTGAATTCCATGTCGCAGTTCCCACGTTAGCACAACTGCTTAAATCAACTTGGTTCCACCTAGCTGTCTCACATCCCGCTGATGAGAGAGAGTTCACAAACCATGCCCGCCTCCTCCGAATGTGGTTCATATCAGTAAATCAGTCCGTGAGCTGAAACTCATGCCCGCAGAAACTAGCATCATAACACAACCTCAAAACTGTGTTTGTTGGCTTTGGACACATTCCAAGTTCTCAAGATTTTTTTTTGTTTTTTTTTGGATTGACTGGGTGTACCCTGCCTTCGCTCAAGTCAGCTGGGATAGGCTCCCG
>JAQQAE010016236.1:0-11817 GCA_029823295.1 Pseudamia nigra
GCCGGCTAACACAACAACGCTGGACGCGGAGCCTCTGCCGTTGTAAGCTAACAATACTCCGTAGCCGGCTAACACAGCAATGCTGGACGCGGAGCGTCTGCCATTGTAAGCTAACAACACTTCAGAGCGGGCTAACACCACAGCCGGAGCTAACAACACCGGAGTGTTGTTAGCCTGACACTCAGGCCACAGCACTGTTAAGGAGCAGGCAGCTCTGTAGTAGAGACATTGAGCTACTCGTGGTTAGCATTTGGCCTGTTACATCCTGCGGGAGCTTTCACATGTTATTGTGTTGACTGTTTACATCAGCATGATAGTTCACTTCTGGGTCTATATCTTGCGTTATCCGAATTTTTCCCGTTAGCCGGTTCAAATTTTTGGCCGATTTTTTTCTTTGATACCCGGATTTTTTGTTACCAGAAGCGTTTGTTAGCCGGAGTACCATGTATATACTGTATAAAGATAAACCTTCTCCTCTTAAGTTATAAAAACATTTAACACTAGAAAGCACTCAGGGTGCACAGACCTCTGCCAGCCCAGGTCTTCTTCATGATACAAGAAACAATAAAACCAAATGATTCAGTTATAGAAGTAGACTTTATTATGGTGTTATCCTATGTTTTTGGCTACATTTTCTGGGTGTTACTTGTGGCGTTACAAGGACAAATGATGAATTTGGCCCTATCTTTAGTTATAGAAGTTCAGCTGTCCAGTAGCTTATAAAAACAACAACCAAACTTCTACTCATCAACCATAATGCAGTAGTGTTGAAACAGGTATAAAATTAAATAAAATAAGTTCACATACATCCACAAGCATATCCCCTTATTCATCATCACCACCGCCAAAGAGATTGTGTTTTGTTGGTTGTGTTTTGTTAGTTTAGCGAGTTTATTTGTTCACAACGTAACTTGATAAATTATAAATGAATTGGGATGAAATTTTCCAGATAGGTTAGGAGTGGCACAAGGACCAACCGATTAGAGTCTGGGAGTGATCTGGATCATCACCTGGATCCAGAAGATTTATTTAAAGGATTCTTCACTATTGTGAGTTATTTCTGATTCTGATTGTCACTTGCAGAGCACATGCTGTATCAGCTGAAACCTTATCACATCAACCTGGGTTCAGTTCCAACCCACAGTCATTTGTTGCATGTAATATCCCTGCTTTCCTGTCTCTCTCCAATAAGATCTATCCAATAAGGCACAACTGTCACAAAACAAACCTTAATAAAAGATAAATAAGGTTCCCTCTCCTGTAGCGCCCTGTTTTGTTGACTATCTCTAAAGAAAGAGAAATTAATCCTGCATCAAGGTCTGTGCTTGCAAACAATCTGAAAATGCCAGATCTATTTATGTTGGGGATGCATGACACAAGATCTTTATGTAATATTTTGCCAACGTTTGTATGTTATCAACATGCAACTGCATGTGCTCAAATTTCAGTCAGCCTCGACCTGATTTGTTCTCCTACACTGTTCCATTGTTGAGACTTGACATATGATGCTCACTTATTGATAATGCCGAGCTTTGGCTGCAAATAACTGTCCGCCCATTTATTTATTATATGTTTATTTCATAAATAAGGGCCATTGTGTCTTTCCGGAGGATCACTTGAGATTCCCATGTTTCCTTTTTGCAGCTTATATAATATGTCTGAAAGTCATAAAAGAAGATTTAGAGATACAGAATGATGTGTGCAGACTGGTCTCCCACCTCTTGCGACCTCGGCCATGACACGAGGTGCAACGCTTGTTCCTGGAACGACCGTGACCATGGCAGAATGTACAGCGCTTCTGCAAAATAAGAATTACAAGACATTACAATAATCCATGCTGTCTTTTTACATGCACAAAACTACAGTGGGAAAAGAATCACTGGTATATTAACTCTACTTACTGGTAAAAAAAAATACGCAAATCACATACTGTTTATTTTTTATATTGATAATTCAGTAAAGGTTGTACAGTTTGGAGTTATTTAAACACAGCTTTTTGTCCACTGGGAACTACGGTGGGTTGTTAAATGATCATAGAAAATATCACTTTAAACATTTACAGATACTGAATATATTTGAATTATATGTTCTGAAATGTCCTGCTATTTTGCAAGTGTCATGTTTATTCATGTTCAATTTTCAATATTGGTTGATTAATGTATTTTTATACTAATAACCGTTTGTCCATATTGTTCAGCTCTACTGGGATTTATGACGGCGATATGATGGGAGTAAACATAAAGACTCCTGAATCCAGACTTGAGACCCTTGTTTGCACTTTCTCTAATACTGTACTTAATAACAAGGGGAAAAAAAAAAAAACATCTCACCATGCCTCTGCCATGACAGCCGACACAACGGGTTCGTCCACAGCCGTGGCACTTGTGGCACATCTAATACACAGAAACAGACCAGCTGCATGTTACACTGTCTAAATAAACTATGCAATCAATCCTTTTACAGAAAAAAGTGAATTACACTAAAACCTTTGAGCAAAGTGACATAACATTTGTGATGAGCTGTACCTTTACAAAGGATGAGTGTGGGACGCGGACCTTCTGCACCATGTCGGTGTATCTCGCAGGCAAAGACATTGGAATGTCCCATGGTGGAGGACTCGCCCCAAACTGAGGACCATCCACCATCTGTCCTGTTGAAACAAACAACAGGAAAAGCCTAAAGAAACACATAACGCATAACAAATATAAACATACAGGCTTCAATGAGGGAAAAAATGATCTATTTCTACACAAATCCAACACAAAGCAGTTAGCAAATATTTTAAAGCTTTTCATCTGCGATAAATCTAAATTCCTGAGCCTGTTTCCTTTACAGTTACTGTATGTTAACTTCATCTCTGTCTGTTTAAAAAGGATTACCATTGTAGGATTCAAACTGCCAGGCACTGGATCGGCTCTCTGTGTAGGTCTCTAGTCGATACTGCAGAAGAAAGAAGGAAGAGCATAAGAAACAGCAGCGGCACAATATAAAACATACAGCCTTATTTTAAATCCAAACTGCAAAATGCGTCCGTTTACACTTTACAAAGTACATCTTTCCACTTTAATACCATGAAGCACTAAAATAATTTCAGCAGTGTCATGTAGCTCTAGAGTTGACATTTCTAACAGAGGAATCAAAACAGAATTACTCTGTACACAGTGATGGGTTTCAGCTCTTTGAAGGTGAGGTTTCTGGCAGGTTTGGAGCTGTAGTTCCATTTTGACTCCACAAACTTGAGTAAAGCATCTCTGGCCACGTCCTCTGACACTGTAGGGACCCTGAAAGAACAGATGCACACATACAGAAGGTCAAGGAGAGATTTTAATGCGTGTAAATATCATTATATGTTACTCTTCATTTATTTGGCCTATTTTGGACCCATATGTTATCATATCGTAGGAAATAATAGGGAAACTAACGATGCACCAGTTTGAATAACAGTACTTCAAATGAGGATACCAGTGTTCATTTCTGCATGCTTATTTTGTCTTTCCCTTTAGTGTGAAACAAAGAAATATAAAAAGGATAGAACAAAGTCTTTAAAGCCTTCATCATAATTTATTTGAATGATAAGAAAATCAGTCACACACTTATCAAACAACACAAATGTAGCACAACAGATAAATAGTAAGTGCTACTGGTGAAGTGTCATCTTATTTGCCAAAAGCTGACTTCTATCTACATGTACAAATACTGACCAGTAGCAAAGTTGATTCAAAATCTCTGAGCATCCATGTGTGAATTAATTTGTGTTTTTTTTTTATGGCTGTGGTGGATGAACAGCATCACTTATCATTGATAAGATAATTATGTACATCAGAAAAAAGCCAGAACCAAAGGTAGGATTAATTGGTCCTATATAAGACAGGTCATTTTTATACCAGGTATGGCTACTAATGCTGTAAGCTCAAAGAAAACAATCAATGCAGCCTTGACTTTGTACTTGCTTTGTTGTGCTTTCTTTATCTGCAGTCAGGCATACCAATGGGTTTTTGAGAAAAAGAAGGAACACAGCACTGAAATGTTAACAAAAAATACAGTACATTATATGGTGCATTCTGGTGATATCTAGACAGAGTTTTTAGCTATATACTGTATTGGTACCTTGATTTTAGTGTGGTTTTATTCCTCAGTATTAAAAACAGTGAACAAACATCACTAAACATCTTGTAACTTTGTAAAATGTATTTCACAACCTAACCCTAAATATTCCTTCATAACATAAATATGGGTGAAATTACTGAATGGCATGGAGTCAACTACTTTGATTACTTTCAACGAAAACAAACTATCCAAAATAATGCACAGTATTCAGCATTTCAATATAAAAACATTGAAAAAACTATCAATGTTATCTACTACTTCATTGTATAACAGTATTCATCATTTTTTTTACTAGTCAAAAATCCTCTCTCAGAGCATCATCCAGGTGTTAAGGTAAGTTCCATGATAGTTACCATGGCGACAAATGTCCATAGAAAAAAGTTCACTTTGACAAATCAAGCCTCTCAGTGCATGTCAGATGTTGAATTCCATGATAGTTATCATGGCAACACATGTGCCCAGAGAGTTCAGATTGCCCCCATATGAGAATGTTTATGTAAGTAGGGAAGGGAGAAGCCAAAACTTCATTTTCTCACTCCGTCTCTTCCCTGGAGGTTTCGCTACAAGGTCACTTGCAGGAATCCGAAACATAAACAAGATAACAGTCTCACTTTCAGAGGCAGAATAAACCTTTTAGAACCTCTCAATCTGATCCTGTGTATTTATAATGTCCAGGCTTTAAAAACGCTCCTTGGAGAGCATCCAGTGATTCCAAGATGTTAACCACTCTTCAATTTAACTCAGAAATCATCCCATTCTCCACCGCCAGAGGTCTCCCCAACTGCTCAATGTGGAGACAAAGTTTTGCTGGGTCTGCTTCTTGAACAGCCTTGTCCGTCTTCTTTTGTAGTCGATACACCGGGAAACCACCCAACCCAATCAGCAGAAATCCTGTGATCATAAATCCAAATAGGTAGATGACATCTTCAATCAAAAGATAATAAAGACACATGAGCTTCCAATTGTCCCACGCGTCCCTCACGTACCCTGCAGCCACTGTGCCTGGTGGGTACTCGGGTTCCCGCGGACCCGTCTTTCTGTTTGAAAAGATGGTGTCAATTTCATTTTAAGCCCAGCTAACCAATTCCATGGTATTTTTAAGTTTGGTCCAAGATGCAGCGAGAGACGAAGCAGACACAGACAGGACACAGCAAGCGAGAATCAGTGGGGAGGGAGGGAGTAGAAAACGTGTCCGCTCTCTCTGAAGGCCGCTCTCTCTGAAGGCTGGAAGAAGAGTGTCTGGATTCAGGATGAAGGTATTTTGGACCATTCCTCCTTACAAAATATCTCCAGTTCAGTTAGAGATGGCCATTCTAGAACATTGTACTTGTTCTTTTGCATGAATGCCTGAGTAGATTTTGAGCTGTGTTTTGGGTCATTGTTTTGTTGAAATATCCAGTCCCGGCGTAACTTCAACTTTGTGACTGATTCTTTAACATTATTCTCAAGAATCTGCTAATATTGAGTGGAATCCATACGACCCTCAACTGTAACAAGATTCCCAGTGCCAGCACTAAGCACACAGCCCCACAGCATGATGGAACCTCCACCAAATTTTATTGTGAATAGCATATGTTGTTCTTGTAATGCTGTGTTCTTTCTCTGCCATGCATATCACCCCTTGTTTTGACCAAATAACTCAATTTTTATTTCATCAATCCACAGCATCCTATTCCAAAACAAAGCTTGCTTGTCTAAAAGTGCTTTTGCGTACCTTAAGCGACCCTGTGTGTGGCGTGTGTGCAGAAAAGGCTTCTTCCACATCACTCTCCCATACAGCTTTTCCTTGCGCAAAGTGCGCTGAATTGTTGAACGATGCAAAGTGACACCGTCTGCAGTAAGATGATGTTGTAGGTGTTTGGAGGTGGTCTGTGGGTTGTCTTTGATTATTCGCACCATCCTTTACCTTTGCCTCTCCGATATTTTTCTTGGCCTGCCACTTGTGGTCTTAACAATAACTGTGCTTGGGGTCTTTCATGTCCTCAGTATGTTCCTCGCAGTTGACACTGACAGCTGAAATCTCTGTGATAGCTTTTTATAGTGTGCCCCTAAACCATAATGTTGGACAATCTTTGTTTTCAAGTCATTTGAGAGTTGTTTTGATGCCCCCATGTTACCACTCTTCAGAGGATAGTCAAAGGGAAGAACAACTTGCAGTTGGCTGCCTTACATACCTTTTCTCATGATTGGATGCACCTGTCTATCAAGTTCAAGGCTTAACAAGCTCACCAAGCCAATTTGGGTTCCAATTAATGAGTGCTGAATAGTTACAGGCTTTCAAATCAACAAAATGGCAAGAGTGCCCAAATTAATGCACCTGTCAAATTTTGTTTTAATGCATATTGCACATTTTCTGTTCATCCAATAAACCTCATTTCACTGCTGAAATATTACCGCGTACATCAGTTCTTTGATAAATCAAAATGAAATTTTTGATCCAAACACCTACTGATTTACATATGAAAATAATAGTAATTGTCAGGGGTGCCCAAACTGTGCTTTGCCCAAACTGTGTTTGTGAGGATACACTTGTATCCTCACAAACACAGTCACATTATTTCATAGCCATATCTCATATTTGCCCATTTCTCCATTAAGTGCCTCATGACATGTGAACACTGATTTTTATCTGACACTTGACAAGACATCTGTCTAAAAGTATTGAGATGTACTTTTTAATATCTCCTCCACCAACAGAGGAAAATTATTTGCTTCAAAAGACCGGTCATTGTACATTCTGTTAAAATAATGTTTCCTCTTCAGTCAAGTAAAGATGTAAATATTGCTCATTTCAAAATGCAATGTTTTATTGCAATGAAGCTAGTTGTAACGGTCTCATCACACGAGTTTAAGATATGTGAGATAGGTACATACACACCTTAAACTGAGATTTTTTTAGGGTTTGAGTGAGCACTGATGACTTGTGGAGAGAATCTGTAGAGGAATTCTCAAACATTTCAATCATCACAGATACTTTAAAATAAAGCGCAGTCTCAATTACCTGACATTTGGCACCACAGTGTTCTTGTTTTGCTCAGGCTGTGGGTTGTAGGCAGGAGGAGGTGGATACAGCGGGTTATCATCAACTGGACACAAAAACATACAGGATTAAGATTTATAAATGGCAACAGAAGAACAAAAGGGAAAACTGGGAATGTACCTCCTCCTGTACCGTGACCCTGGTAACCATGTATATCATCTAGCCAGCCAGGAGGAGGCGCTGAAGGCCCTTCCTCTGGGATATTTGGGTCATACGCACCTGTAAAAACAAAAGAAAAAAGTAGTTGGACTACAGCTGTTGCCTCATCAAAATTAGAACTTCTATTAATAATGCCAGTAAGAACTGATATTTCCTGATATTTCTCTCCGTAACTGCTGAAACACAAATAACTGCATTTCTTTTTGTGCCTTCAAATTGATCATATTGTTTTATCTTTTTCTCAATTTAAAAAAGGAGATACAAGTTTTCAGTCTGCTTTTGACATCAGAAAATATCTTTGACAAACAATAGAAAGGAATTTTCTACTTGACAACACGTTGATGAGGAGTGGACACTGTTTCTGTCAGTGTGGCAGGAAGGGAGTATACATTCCAGAGTGCAGGCCATCAGGAAATAGGTCTAATATGTTTAATACAACAAACTATACACTCATCAGATGCCAGCTTTACATTTCTACAGGCTTTCAACCATATGTCTGCATTCAGAGCTCAGCCTTTACTGTAGTTTCTCTGGGGTTGGCTCAAAATTACATACTAGTATCACAAACTTAATCATTAGTCAGTACCAGCATCTACCAAGCAAATAATCCAATACATGCACTTTGAGAAATTGTGCTTTAGAGCTACAGGTAAAACAAGCAAGCTTTCAATCCATCTGCATCAACATAAACACAGAATACAGAAACATAAACACAGAGTTGAGTTTAACCCCGAGTATAAATAAATTCATAAGTCTTGTGTAGCATATACTGTATGTTACTAATATGTATGTTAATAAGTAACTTGTTAATGAAGCATACATTTACATAAAAAGTTCCGCTAGATAAAGTTTCACACATGAGACTTTACAGTAACTTGTGTAAGTTTTAGTACCGATTACAATACACTCTTTAAAGAGTATCTATAGACATTTCAGCCTAGTTTTGCAGCATACTGTATTATTCTATATGTATTTTTATTTATTTTATATAACCTTTACTTATACAGCTAATCCCATTGAGACCTGTTTTATTACTGTGGTGTGTTAATACTGGTACTCATTACTGTGACAAACCTTTGACAAGCACAAACATACATAGCTGCACTCAAAAATGCCAGTTTACTCTTTGCTGTGGCACGAGGAAGCCTTATGTAAGCTGTGTTGTACTTTTGTCTGGAAACATGGGTCATGTTGAAATAAACCAATATTCAGGTCTTTTTTGGGATGAAATGGTGCCATGTGCTCCAGGACAAAGATGCTAAAGAACAGATTTTGGACACTAAACAGAAGCTCATGATTGCTCATCTTAAAAGATCAGTTGGTTTCATCAGTTCCTACTCACACAGTGAAATGAGGCCATGTTAACCATATGTTTATACATGGAATCTATCCCAGCTGGCTTAGGGTACACCCTGGATGAGTTGCCCATTCATCACAAGGTTGATATAGAGACAGACAACCATTCACACTGGGCAGTTTAGAGTGACCAATTAACCTAAGTGCATGTTTTTGGTTGTGGTGGGAAGCCGGAGTAACCGGAGAGAACCCACACAGAAAGGCTGACGGGCCAGCATTAAGACCAAAGTCTTGGCTGTCGGGACCAAAATTCAAAAGAGACACTGAGTAATGACTAATTCACCCCACCAACATACAAAAAGACATTACAAACATTTCGCTTATACATTTGCTGTACTCTAAATCTCTTTGAATGTCTGCTATGAGACAGGTCTGAAGCTGCAGATCTAATTCTCATCCACTACTAATACATTAACCTTCACTGACGCTATACTTATTTTAAGCAACGCCGCTCCTCCCTTCCCATAATCCTCCATAACATCTCTACAAATCCTACTATTATTAGTGTATGGTTGATTGGCTCCATGTGCCTTCAGTAACTAGAGCACACCTCGAATGGTTTCACAGCTGAGCAGATGCCTGTAATGACTTCAGTGTATTTCTTAACTGTTCTATACATTACTGATCATGATCATCTCATCTGACCCCTCCACAGAATCTTTTGCCTATTTTAAAAACACAGCCAGAAATATACTGAAAACCTCAATCAGCATGGAGTAACTGGATAAAAGAGGTGTGAAATGAGAGATTTAAATAGGAGATACAGTACACACAACCTGACTGGATTAATGTAATAGTATAATTAATGCTTCAGCTGACAATATTTTTTGGCATCACTGGGCAAAAATTCTGCAGTAAAACTGGAAGGTATTTGTAAGATATCAACCCAGAGACCTCCTTTTCAACAGCAGGGCAGGATCAATCTTTGACTTGATTGAGAAAACAGGACCTAGACCATCAAACTAGCCTTAAAAATGAGGTGGGATTTTTATTTTTTAAGCTGTTATCATCCTTCAAAGTCAGAAATTCCTGTAGAAAAAAATCTACCAGTAGTGACCAGGCACCATTTGATTTGAGTTCTACTGATACTGAATGTTTCTACAATGTCCTGTTTGTGCCACTAACTGACTACTTTTATTAACTATTGAGCAGACTGTACAGTAACTCAAATGGTCTGAGGTGAAACTTGTTCTGCAGCTCTTGGCTCTATTTTCAGGATTCAATATATGTAGAATATGGTAGAAGACTTTGACCAGTCATATGAGTTTATAAAGAGGTGTGTCAACATGGATTACTGGCAGCTATAATGACCACCTGATGTTATACCTGTGTCAACTCATCACAGAAGCAGCAGGACAATCCTCAAACTGTTATGTTCTGGATTCAATGTTCTATAGCAACATGAACCTTATCACATCATCTACCTTTATATACAGTATACTGTGGTTTTATACGTAGTTCATTTAAAGTACACACCTTCTTTCCTCACGATCCATATTAAAAGGCTAAGTACCAATGCAGACCACCTGGTGCCATTTTAAGCCACAGAGTTGTACAAAATATCTAATTGCATCTTAACAGCTGTCAATAAGCATTTAACTCCCCCAGGGGTAGATTTAGCCTGAGGACAGAGTCTTGGTTCCTCTCAGACCACTTGAATTGCAGCATGTTGAAAGGTACTTGGGGAATTTTATCTCAGTGGTGCTAAAAGTATGAAGTTCTGCAGCTTTAAGCCTCAGCTGATGCAATATTCATTTTACTCAACACCGTGGGCTCTTCCCTACGAATTAGTCACCAGAATATACTGAAAATACCACATTTCCACTCATAGGATTCATATGACTTCTGCAAATAGAGCACACCTTATGATATGCATTACTGCTCACTAAGCACCAAAGATAATGCTGGGAAAAAATAATGACTGTGACTACTGAGATTACTCAATTTTCTATTTATTTGTGTGTGCTTTGAATTTAAAGCTAATATATATCATCACAAGGGGGGAGGGGCTATCCCACTTAAGGTGAAGGCAGGGTACTCTTTGGATGAGTTGCCAGTTCATCGCTCTGCTGACACATGAAGACAGACAACCATTCACATTCATACCTATGGACATTTTTAGCGTGCAGGACCTTTCTGTGTGGATGTTCTCCCTGTGTCTGCATGGGTTCTCTCCAGGTACTCCGGCTTCCTCCCACAACCAGAAACATGTACGAGGGGTTAGGTGAATTGGCCATTGTAAAATATGTAGCCTTTCTTTCTAAAATCACCTAAATAAATATATAAATTCATCCATTTACAATCCTCTCAGTCCTCATGTCTGTCCCTGTGTCAGTGTGTGCTGGTGGATTTAGCTGTGCAGACCCTCTCCTCTGCCTAGAGTTTCTACAGTGCTGTGAAAAAGTGCTTGCCCCCTTCCTGATTTCTTACTTTTCTGTATATTTGTCACACTTTAATGTCTCAGATCATCAAACAAATTCAAATAATACATTTCAGAAAACACAAGTACACAAATGCAAAATGCAGTTTTTAATTGAAGTTTTTTATTTTAAGGGTAAAAAAATCCAAACCAACATGGCCCTATGTAAAAAAAAATAAAAATCAGGAAATCAGGAGGGGAGCACTTTTTCACATCACTGTATTTTTCTCTTCATCCTGTCTGATTTTTCTATGTACAGGTTATTTGTGCAGTAAAGATTTGTATCTCCAGCAAGTCACAGCATTGTGTTTACATCTCCTGCCAATCAGAGCATCACACAGCTCATTGAGGCAGAAGCAACTCGGACTAGTGGTTGTAAGACAAACACATAAGTGATCTGTTTAAGTGACGTTTCTATGTGAAACCTGTCCACAGAGTGTTGTGATGGTGTGGATGAGTTTATGTCTGTTATAGCGTGTATACAAATTGAAAAGCACCAGAAAATCACTGTATTTGTCTATTTTATGATTCTTCCTCAACATCGTGTCTCTCTTTCATAATGTGTTCTAAAGCCAACTCGAACCTCTTTCATGCCCTCTGTGAGCAGAGGTGAGGCGGCGACTAACTTCTTCTTTTCCTTTTGGCTGTTCCCTTCAGGTGTCGCCACAGCAAATCATCTGCCTCCATCTCACCCTATCCTCTGCATCTTCTCTCACACCAACTACCTTCATGTCCT
>JAQQAE010016237.1:0-11817 GCA_029823295.1 Pseudamia nigra
AATTTGGTGTTAAAAATTCAATTAAGCTGCTTATATTGGGGGTTTAGTGAAGACGGGTCATTTTGACCCGGAGGACAAAGGGTGTATACAGAAAATGAGGACAACAGGAGGGTTAATTGTCAGTAGTGAATGTGAATCCATATTCAATAAGGTTCAGATTCAGATTCAGAATATTTGTTGTCATTGTCACAGAACAACGAAATTGCGTTTGGAGCATCCATACATCAAAAAATCTTGTATATCAAGATGGCGGCACGCACAGATGCAGCGGCCCGGAGGTTGTTATGACCCAGTCTTAGGAGGTTTTCAGCTCAGGGTTTCATTGATATACACATATTTGGAGGATGTGGGCGTGGTTTGTGAACTCTCTCCAAATTAGCTGACAATGGTGTCAGCTGCAGAAATACGATGTGATAAAGCAGTGGAGAATTAGAAGTAAAACGCGGATTGGAATCCAGAGACTCATAAGAGATTGTGTTGGAGATTCATTACAATTGAAATCCAGAGTTTTGAAAGAAGAGCTTGAAAGGAACAACAGAGCTGAGAGAAAATGAACCACATTGAACTACAGACTGAGAATCAAACTTTTAGTAGCACGCTAACATGGTTTCACACCTTAACAAACTTTGAACGACAACAAGCGACCTAAGAGCAGGTTGGCCATTTGACCAGAACAAGCACACGGACCACTGGACAGATGGCCACATGGGTGTTATTTACACAGAGACAACCCTATACTCCTCCGACAGTTCAAACACATCACCCAGGGTTAGTATAGAACACAACTCAAGTTCCGTACAACACGTAGGGTCTGGTGAAGGTTTGGTTATGGAGGGGCTGTCTTGGGAGTTTAGAGAATTGAATCACAGAGTAGTTAGCTGACCTTCGTAACAATAGTCCTCACTGTATTTTCGTCTTGGTCTTTTCCTCTTATGTTTCCCTGTTGCCTGTTACGTCTAAGCTTTGTCCACACAGCATGCAGAAGAATTTTATTCAACTTCCACCTCTGTTGCTAGTTTTTTCCTTACTATGAACCAATTTGTGACGGCACTGACTGGACACTGAAACTACAAGGCCAGGGACAACTTGCAATGCTGTGGACCAACAGTTGAAATCCCCTGCTTTAGAGGATTTTTAAAATACAAATATATTAATAATTTAAAATAGAAATCCTACACATATAGCTCCTTTAACATTACTGTGTTATACTTTCAATACCATAACATACATATGTACAGTGTTTTTTTTAATGTGCTCATTAGAAATACAGTGCATCTGAACATGTCTCCTCTGCAACAACTTGTAATTATGTGAGGGGAAAAACTGCTTAGAAATTCTACTGTAGGTACCCAACATGAATCCACTTTTCTTCAACTTCTATTCATCACACAATCCTACAACTTGATAGATGAGGACATTTAGTTTCTTTTATGCAAACCTTTTTATGCCAAAGGCTGTCAAAATCCTACACCAGCACTCACTTTAACTGTTTTCTTAAGAAGAAAAGAAAAGTAGTAAAGACACTGAGAAAACACAAAAGAGCTACAGGAAAACCAAAGCAGCAAGTCAGCTGCCAGCTGAAATGAGACCTTGTTCTTAGCACAAGGCCTTTTGAAATGATTTTGTGAATAATAACTTTATCTGATGCCTTACATGGAGTTTTGTGTTTCATTCAAACCTTCATTTATATTTTTATATTCATGAGATGGAGAGAACATTTTTTTCAGTTCATTTCACAGTTGATGAGCTTCCTGATTGGCTTTGTCAGCATGGTGTTTTGTGGTCATCTGGGGAAAACAGAGCTCGCAGGGGTGGCATTAGCAATAGCAGTAAGTCACTTCATAGTTCTGTTTTTACTGACATTCAGTGTTATTCTGCTCATTATTTCAAGCTTCCACATTAAGTGGGAGCTTGTGTTTCTGTTCTGTCTGGGCTGTGGTTTAAAATTATTTATTTCAATGTAGGTAATAAATGTCACAGGAATTTCTATCGGTGCTGGTTTGGCCTCAGCATGTGATACTCTCATATCTCAGGTAAAAGATTCATTTTGTTTATATAGCTGTTCAGTCCTGATCAGTCATCCTCTTTTACTGTTGCATGTCTTGTTTCTTTTTTTTGCAGACATATGGGAGTGGGAACCTTAAGCGTGTAGGAGTGATACTCCAAAGAGGGGTGTTGATTCTGCTCTTAGCCTGTTTCCCCTGCTGGGCAGTTCTCATTAACACTGAGCCCATTCTGCTTGCTGTCAGGCAAAACACTGAAGTTGCCAGGTGAACCTTTTCACTTCTACACATATGGACAAGAATGATTTTTTTTTCATTAATTTTTTGAGCAATTCACAATTTTGAATTACAATAAGGTTGGGACATTGGGTAATACATAAAAGCAGAATACAATGATTTGCAAATCCTTTGTGATCTAAATTCAATCGAATATACTACAAAGACACAATATTTAATGTTCAAACGATAAACTTTGTTGTTTTTTGCCAAATACTCAGTTATTGAATTTGATGCCTGCAACATGTGCCAAAAAAGCTGGCATGTTTAACACTGTGTTACATCAGCTTTCCTTTTAAAAATACTCAATAAATGTTTAGGAGCTTTGTAGGTGAATTCTATCCCATTCTTCCTTGATGTACAACTTCAATTGCTCAAGAGTCTGGGGTCTTCATTGTCATATTCTGCTTTTCATAATACACCATGCATTCTCAGTGGGAAACATGTGTAGACTGCAAACAGACCAGTCTAGTTCCAATACTCTTACTATGAAGTCACACTGTTGTAACATGTGCAAATGTGTCTTGTCATTGTCTTGCTGAAATAAGCAGGGACGTCCCTGAAAATGTTGTTTGGATGCAGCATATGCTGCTCCAAAACCTGTATGTACCTAATTAATTAATTAATTATTAATGCTAAAGCATTAATGGTGCCTTCATAGATGTGCAGGTCAGCCCTGGGGGGCATAAACACACCCCCATACCATCACATATGCTGCCATTGGAACTTTGTGCTGATAACAATCTGGATGGTCCTTTTCCTTTGTAGCCCAGAGGACACGACATCCATGAGCCCCAAAAACAATCTGAAATGTGGACTCGTCAGACCAAAGCACACTTTTCCACTTTGCCTCAGTCCATCTCAGATGAGCTCAGGTATTTCTGGATGTTGTTGATATCTGGGTTTCACTTTGCATGGTAGAGTTTTAACTTGTACTTGTCAATGTAGAGATGAACTGTGTTAACTAACAATGGTTTTCTGAAGTGTTCCTCAGCCCACGTGATAATATCCTTTACAGAATGATGTCAGATTTTAATGCAGTGCTGCCTGAGGGATCGAAGGTCACAAGCATTCATTGTTGGTTGTCGGCCTTGTCACTTACTGAGTTTTTGATGATATTATGGACAGATGATGAAATCTATAATCGCCTTGCAACTATATGTTGAGAAACATTCTTAAACTGTTTGACTATTTCCCCACACAGGTCTTCACAAAGTGATGAACCTCAGCCCACTCTTGCTTGTGAATAACTGAACCTTTTGGGGATATTCATGTTATACCCAATCATCACACTCACCTGTTTCCCATATAACCTCTTCACCTGTGAAATTGTCAAAACAGGTGTTTTTTGAGCACTTCTCAACTTACCCAGTCTTCTGTTACTCCTGTACCAGCTCTTCTGGAAGATTTTGCAAGCATCAAATTCAAAATGACACTGCACAATTTGCAACACTGAACATTAAATCTCTTGTCTTTGTGGAGCATTTAGATGAATATAGGTTGACAAGGATTTGCATTTTCAATGGAATTGGAGGTTGTATTTCCAACATCAACAAGGAGGGCTAATGTTTTTGTAGGTGTTAGACTGTTCACCTGTCCAATGTGCAAATTCCTGCAAAAAGCTGTAAACCAATTTTGCTGAAGTTTTTAAGCAAAATCTGAAATGGGTCAAGGATCAATTAATTTGTTTCTGGTAGTTATCCTGCAAACAAATTAAACCCATCTGCATCTGTAGAGTTTACCTTTGCTTTCTGTATGATTTATATTGTATGATTTTAGTATAAATCACTGAATGGCTTCATCTAGTGTTTGTCAAGGAAACGCAGGTTGAGCTTCCTGGGCAAATTTTCAGTCTCTGATTGCTGTCTAGTTTCTACTTAAACAAACCCAGAACAAAAGAAGACTGAAAATATTTTTTGTTTATATGTTGTTGTGCAGATTGCATTTTTTATTTGCTCAATAAAAAAGACTCAATTGGAAGCATTAATCTCAGTTTTTTATTGTTTAATTCATTGAACAACAACAAGTCAATTAACCAAATTAACTCATACATTATATTGTCCAGCCACGGGTATATAATTATGTTTTTCAGAATTAAAAGATTAAATGATACAGTCAGAAATAACAGTGCTAATCTATTTATAAATCCATATATTCAAGTGGTTCTCGGCTGTGAAGTTCAGAATTATTTTGCACTTGTTCACAATTTTCCTTTCACCTCAGTCTTGCCCAGCTGTATGTGATGATCTTCATGCCAGCTCTGCCTGTGAGTTCAGCTTCCTTTTTCGTTGCACAGACACAAAATGTTAGTTGTATCTGCACATATACGCTGGTATTGAGCAGTTGCTGTGACACATTATTGATCTAATTAACGCTATTCATCATCTTGGTGGAATCTGCAGGCTGCCTTCATGTACCAGCTGCAGGGGAGGTATCTACAAAATCAGGTGCATTTCACACTGCACTGATACTGCACATAATAATACTCGAAGCTTGTAATGAAATAATTTAGTGCATTCTTGTAAAATGTACTATATGAAAGGAATGTACAGCAGATTCATTGTTGCATGTTCTATTAAGTAGTGTGCTTTGGTTCACAGGGCATCATGTGGCCTCAGGTCATCACTGGCGCCGTGGCTAATGTTTTTAATGCAATCATCAACTACATCTTTCTCAGTCAACTGGATCTGGGGGTCGCGTGAGTAATCCCAGCACACAATAGCAAGGAGCTCCTTAAATGATTCACAATTATACATGCTCCTCTGTGTGCGCTAAAAAAATCAGTTGGTAACTGATAATAAACCACTGCCACTAAAGATAGAAGTGAAAGTAATCACTAATTATATTTTTTCATAATGAACCGGAGTAATGAGTCAGTGGATTAAAATCTGCTGCCAGTTGTAATTTAAACTGCCCATGACGTGCTATCCCATGTTTTCTAATTTTCTATCTATCATGTTGCAATGGTGAATTCTCATCTTATACATGCCAGAAACTGCAAAACACAGTCTACCTACTGTATCTCCTAGAAATCCTTTGGAAAAGCAGTTCACATTCTATAAACTCTTGACTGCAAGAAAGACTTTTTTTCAGCTTGGGAGAGTATGATGTTTTTGTGTGCTGGACTTCCTTAGGTAGTCATTCTCACTGTAGCGGTGGCTTAAAGTTAGACTAGCATTAGCCTCCGGAGGAATGTAAACATCTGTGCAGAGGTAGGCTAGGCGAGTGTTAGGGTGCTTTCACACCTGTTAGTCCGGTACAGTGGTTCGATTGGACCCACGAGTTGCTACAATGCTGCAATTCTCAACTAGTTCGGTCCACATTTACACCAGCGTTTTTGCAAACAAACCAACTACTATGAATGTTGTGTATCCCTCCCACTCATGTGACGGTGTTGTTTACAAAATACTGTGTTTTGGGTGACGTAAGTGAGAGCTGATTGGCACAGCATTTGTAGCTGGAAAAATCCAATAGACGAAAATATTGGATTTAGCTTTATTTCGCAATAATAAATGGCACTATTTTACTTCTTTTTGTGGCGATTTATTATTATCATCATTTGTTTGTGCAAAAAGCACAAATACTGCTGTTGTTCCAGCATGGAAATTGTATTCGGGATGAAAACACTGTGTGCTTCTTTTTCGCATGGAGAAGACTGACGTAGAGAAGTTTACTAGCTTCTTAAAATGTATGTTACATCTTGCTGTGGAAGCCTCCATAGACCAAAAAGTGCTACATTACAGACAGCTGGAGCGAATGAAGTTCGGTCAGCGTTCTCACCATCAGCGAACCGCACCGGAGTTCGGATGGAGGCGTAACGAACCGTACTGAGACTACCTCGAAAATGTGGTCAAACTGGTCCGCTTTCACATTAGCCCAAATGAGCCGAACTTGCAGGTGTTCTGGACTCCGGTCCTTTTTAAGCGGACTAATTGCCGTAGGTGTGAAAGCACCCTTAGACTCTGGAAGAATGTAACAGCTGTGCTGAGGTGGCTAAGGGCTAGGCTAGCATTAGACTCTTCAGAAACTCCTAATAAAGCCCTTTGTTTCAGGAAGAGGGCTTCTCATTTGTGGTCTCATGTTCTTTCTAAAATAATTACAGACTATTTTGAGTTATGATGGGTGCAAAGCTAATCTAGTGGTAAGCAAGATTAAAATGAAATTGCTGCAAATAAGCATGCCATGGGTACTTGAACATCAGAATATAATGTGGTGCAAAATATTGGGAGACTGGAAAACTCAACGAGATCCAAACAGGTATTTGGGGAGAGGTAAATCTAGCAAATTAAACCCACCAACTGTCCTGATGGGGCACACAAAACACAGGGACAGGACCTTAGGGTACTCTTCAGTCCCCTTTAATTGAACCTTGATTCATTTGCCCATATGGTCTGGTTCATTTGGAGTTGCATGAAGGTTCATTTGACCTCTGGTGTGTACCAAACAGGTAAACTCTGGTCCATCTGAAAATATGCATCTCGGTTTGCTTTCAAGGGAAATCAAGTGAACGTGGAACAACTGTAGGAAATAAGCCCATAATATTACTATAATGAACCTGTATCACTGCACATTGCTGAGAATGAATACTGAGTAGATTTTTCAACATTACTATTACTTCTACTACCAAGAGTGATCTGGAGAATGAAAAGCTCAACAGTTTGCTGCCCTGCAAGTTGCGCATACTGGTCACCCAAGAAATATTATGGGTGCATAAATTTGCCATTGTCCCATTATCCTCATTGAAATGTTGTTGATGGGATCTAACCCAGGCAGTAGAAGAAGATCCAGGCAGAAGGCAAATAATATTTTGTTGAGTAAATTATTGCGTGAGTTTTGACCGTGGAACTGTAATGAGAAGACACCAGAAGAACACTCTGAAAGCCAATTCCTTTAGTGGCCATTCTTTGGTATTCCATCCTGGCCCTACACTTTGACCAACAACTGCTAAAAGGTCAGACATTGCTCTTTATATTACCAGTCTTTATATCATGGAGATTTGAAATGTTTGAAAAAAAGCTGGAGGTGTTACATTTGGTCAATGCCCTGGTATGCATATGCAGAGGGCCACATGACATGGAACTACTACATAAGCAAAAAACTATTTTTGCATCAGCATCAGTGACCAGATTCCCAGATTAATGGGCATCACTTTCCTATGTATAAATCCTGTTTGTTCATAACATCCCTGGTTTCAAACCAAACCAAATGAAACATTGCAACTTTATCCCTTCTACTGAACTAAATGTGTGAGGGCATTTATCATACAGTATGTGGAACTACCACTTTCTGCCACCAGCTAAGCTCTGCACTGTACTGCTTATTTAATTACAGCAATACAGTATTAAGATGAAAGAATGATTTGAAGACTTTATGGTTTGTGGAAAGTGCATTGGTAATATAATTTTGTCTCTCTGTCTTCTTGATTACAGTGGATCAGCAGCAGCCAACGCCATCTCC
Source organism: Pseudamia nigra (assembly GCA_029823295.1). Lineage (NCBI taxonomy): Eukaryota > Metazoa > Chordata > Actinopteri > Kurtiformes > Apogonidae > Pseudamia > Pseudamia nigra. The sequence continues at coordinate 7,737 of JAQQAE010016237.1, forward strand.
CAGTACTGTTTGGCTGTGTTCTTGTTCGTTTACATTTGTGCTAGGGGACTTCACAGGGCTACATGGGACGGTGAGTTGATGGATTGAAAACTATTACTCTGCGACAATAGTAAGTGTAAAATAGTAAGATTTACTGTATTTTATCGTCATTTTTATGCGGAGCGTTTCCTGGTCTACTTTTCAACATATTTCAGTCTTTTAAGCATTCTACTCTATGTAGGTGACAGTTTTGGTACATTTGGCACATTTCTGTTATTTACACTGAAGTACAAACCATGACCCCCTCCTTGATTCGCCACCTAATTGTGGTGGAGGGGTTTGCATGCCTGACTGATCCTAGGAGCTATGTTGTTGAGGGCAATTTGCCCCTTGGTAGGGTCTCCCAAGGCAAATTGGTCCTACGTGGCAGGTCAGAGCGACCTAGACTAAGAGAGATCTGAATCAGTAAGAGCGATTCAGAAGACCCTTATGATGATGTGTTCCTGTGAGACCACCTGAAGGAAGGGTTGTAAGGGTCCGGTGCTGTGTGATTTGGGTGGCAGCTGAAGGCGGGGACCTGGATGGTCCCATCCCCAGTTGCCAAAATTAGCACCAACTGGGAGGAGGCTCTGGAGTAGACTCTGGATGTGCTGGAGGGATTATGTCTCTCGGCTGGCCAGGGGGTCCCCCTATGGCTGAGGGGAAGGAAGTCTGGGCTTCTCTGCTTAGGCTTCTACCTCCAAGACCCTGACCAGGATAAGTGGACGATGATGGATAGATGGACAAACCATGATTTGAATATATGGCATGCTGTGGCAGTAGGATTATCATCGAGAATCCGCAATTTTTAGATATATGTTCTGTTAAAAAAATGTACTGTATAAAACCAGCTTTATTTTTTACTTTAAAAACCAGGTCAAGTCAGTCAGCAGTTTGCAGTGCTGTGGGAAAGATTTATGATCAAGTGTTCTGAAACGTAGTTTAATTATAAAACCAGAGATCAAAATACAGGTAATGATTGAACAAACTTAATTAATACTTAATGTAATGACCAAGGACATTTTTATGGACGAGAAAGAAAAATTGTTCTTACTCATGTTTAAATTGAATGCTGGTGGTTCTGGTATTAATGAAATTCAGTATCATATTTGTGTGACCAATCCCACAACTCCTGAAAAGCAATTAAAGATATTGTTCTGCCTGGAGGAGAACATAGTAAAAGGGTTTTTTGTAAAATGGCTGCCAGCAGTGTCTGGTATCAGTTCTTTACTTTTACTCTCCCCCAGGCTGGTCTGTTGACTGTCTGCGAGAGTGGCAGCTCTTCCTCCACCTGGCCATCCCCAGCATGTTGATGCACTGTCTGGAGTGGTGGCTCTATGAGATTGGAGGATTCTTGGCAGGAGTGATCAGTGAGGTGGAATTGGGAGCTCAGTCGATAGTTTATCAACTTGCTGCAATCGCTTACATGGTAACTAACTGACTTTAATTATACTTTACAGGCACCTGACTGTTGCACCTACAGAAACATCCTAATAGAGTATTTCTGTTACAATGTGAAATTTCCGTAGGTAAGGTTTCAGCTCAAGGGAAAATACACATCACATATGACATATCGGAGGAGGTGGGTGTGGTTTGTGAACGCATTCATCAGTGAGATGCAGTTCAGCTGTGTGGAGCAGAGTTAATAAAGACAGGTGTGTGAGCACGGGAGCTCAAACAAAGGAAAAGACAAACAGTCTCAGACACAGGAGATCAGTTTGAGACCACAGCTCAGACAGATTCAGAATTGAACCCTCAGAGACCCACGAGGGGGGTTTTGCTGCCAGCCGCTCAATCAGGTGGAAGTGGAGCTGAAAGAACTGAGCCATTTACCCACAAAACGAAGCATCAAACTTTTAACTAGCTTTGTAAATAATCACCTTTTAAAACTCTGAACTACTCCGTACCTAGTGACCCCTAGTATTAAGGTGATTGGGACCAAGTCGCCAGAAGGACACGGCAGACCGGGACTCATCACATTCCAGACCCAGACGCGTGATTGGTGAGTGTTGCAAACCTGCACCTGCCTTCTACAGTTAAGGATAGGGCAAGGCACATCACCCAGGGCTAGTGTCAAACATAACTCAAGTCCTGAACATACAAGCAGAGTTTGATGAGGGTTTAGTTACGGAGGTCCTTTGAAGTAGCTTAGTTGACAGACCGGGTCTAGGTGTCCGGGAATGGAATCATAGCATTCGTAAGCTAACCGAGAGGGGTTCCAATATTGGAATCATGTCTGAGCTGTTCTAAATGTGTAGTAACAATCATTAAATCACTCAACAAAAATGAACCAAAATGAACAGTATAGTCAACAAAAGGAACAACAGTACAAATAATTAACAAGTGGACAAATAATTGAGAAGGGAGGATAAAGTGTGGGATTGACAAATACATCTGTGCAGTGTCAGTAGTACTGTACTTGTGGTGAATAAGGAACTAAACCAAAAGCTAAAGCTCTAGATTTACAGTTTGGTCTGCATTCCCACTCTCACCCAGGGTCACTAGTTCACTGTGTATGGCCAAAAGAATAGGGTTGAAAGAATTTTCCTCCAGAGTGTCCGAGCTCTTCCTTAGAGACAGGATGAGAGGCACAGCCATTGAGAAGGAGCTCAAAGTAGAACTGCTGCATGTCAAGAGGACCCGTATGTCAAGAAGACCCATTCGGTGGATTGGGCATCTTCTCTCCATGCCTCTTGGATGCCTAGTGAGGTTCTTTGGGCATGTCCAACTAGGAAGGGGCCCCAGGGCAGACTCAGGACACACTGGGGTCTATCTGGAGGAGATGTAAGAGGTAGCTGGGGAGAGGGAGGTCTGCTTTCTGTGCCTAGGCTGCTGCACCCGTAAGTCAGACAAAGATTGTAAATGAAAGAAGATGGATGGATGGATGGATGGATGGAAAAGAAACAAAAGCAGAACAGACTCGGGGCAGATGAGTTAGCCCTTTACGATAGAAAGATGAAGCTGTGTCATTTCATCAACATTATTATCTTCATTTTAGATTTGGAAAGACATGTCCAGGTTCCTGTAGGTGCAACCGTTTTTGTAACTGTAAATTCACTTGATGTCATATTTGAATGATTCCATTTTGCCTTGGTTCTTTTGTTTTTATACAGCAGTTTTTATTCTGTTCCACAGTTTCCAACAGGTTTTTCTGCAGTTGCCAGTGTTCGGGTTGGAAATGCTCTCGGTGCTGGGAACATAGAACAAGCCAAACTGTCCGGCAAGGTCTCCCTCATCTGTGCATGTATGAAATAAATATTTGACCTGCCAAATCTGCAAAATTCACTTATTCAGGACACTGAGCTGCTATGCCAAGTTAAAGTATGTTACAAAAGAAACAGGGCGACACCAGATTTTTCCCAAGACATGCTAAGTGAAGTACATTCATGCTTGTACTTTTATTAACCTCAGCCAAAGAATTTAAACCTAACCATACCCCATTTCTGAGTCTCCACCCTCTACATTGCTTTGAAAAGTGGAAAGCACGAGAGCATGGTGATTACAGTACATATGTCCTGTTTAATTGTCTGCTAAATTTAGCAGATGTGACTTTACACAGTCATTTCCTACATAGAATTGAAACCTTGAAGTGACTTGAACTTGAACCTACCAAATTTACACAACAAAATTCTGTAGCCTGTGGTGTTTTACATTCTTTTGGATTCAAACCGGCAAAGCAAATGAGCTGATCGAAGCATCAGGGCTATCATTACCGCTGTTAGTGTCCGGTGGTTCCAAACAGAGCAGTATAACAGCTTCCTTTCAACCCATTGAAAAATAAGTGACATTTTGAGGAGTCCAATAAAATGACAGGTAGGCTGTTCAACCCTGATTAGAGGAGTTCTGTTTTTTCATGATGTACAGTAGATTCTTCCAAGATGTTTGTCATCACATCGCACACAGTCACATAATTCTGTTTTGTGATGGAATTTCGTTCGAGCACCGGAGGCACTTGGTGAGGTCTAAAGAATTGGACTGAGTTGAGTGTATTTCTCAGGTTGGTTTATTCAGCAGAATCATGCATGTACAAAGTACGTGCAGAGAGCTCTCCCGACAGCAGAAA
>JAQQAE010016238.1:0-11817 GCA_029823295.1 Pseudamia nigra
TGATGGGTGCATCACTTCATCTGCCTGTCTTCTTACCCTGATGCACCCATCACTCTGGAACAGGGTAAATCTGGACAAATCAGACCACATGACCTTCTTCCATTGCTCCAGAGTTCAATCTTTATGCTCCCTAGCAAATTGAAGCCTTTTTTTCCAGTTCGTCTCACTGATTAGTGGTTTTCTTCAGGCTACACAGCTGTTCAGTCCCAATCCCTTGAGTTCCCTTCGCATTGTCCGTGTGGAAATGCTCTTACTGTATTTGCTTAGTTAAATCCAGGTGGCGACTTTTCTTTTGGCCAGGCAGTGTGAATAATGACGCAGTGGTGGATTGCAATGTTTTAAATGCTTAAAATCCCAGTATTTTACACTTGAATACTGTACAAATACATAAAAATACTGGCATTTCAACATCAAAGGTAGGGAAAATTACTTCTTAAGTGGTCAGATAAAAGTGGCCTGGATACAAATGAATAAAATGAATGGGAGACATTATTTCTTAAGCCGTCAAAAAATTCCCACCGGGTTTTATTACAATAGTTCAACGGGGTCACTATTTTACCAGTGGTCACTATTCTCATACATCTCAATATTGATATAAATGATGATGTAAGAATGGATTGTTAGGTATTCAGAATAATAAAATTCCCTAAATAGTACACAATTGAACACAAATATATTTTCAAAAATGAAATTTAAGTGAAGCAGTTTACAAGTAGTGTTTTTATTACAATATCGGTCATATTACAATTGTGGTTGCAACAAGGCCTTATTCACTCCCTTGAGTGTATGTGCATCCAACTATTGCAAAACTAACTGCCTCCTTTTGGACAAATAACATTACAATAGCTAATCTCCAATAAATATGTGTAGACAAGCCAGTGTGCGATCTCTTTCCACATTTTACTTCATGTATTTGTATTCCCTTAATAGTCCAGTTTGCTCTGGAAAATCAGTCGTCATTAACAGTGTGTTTCTTCCAGTTAATGAAGTCGGTGAATGACGCCTGCCCCAATATCACCCGCATCTATAGCATCGGAAAAAGCTACAGAGATCTGAAGCTGTATGTGATGGAGATTTCTGACAACCCAGGGAAACACGAGCTGGGTGAGACACGCTGATCTATCACATACAGTATCTACAGACAAGTAACAACATAAAGTATCTTAGTACAGATTTGGTCCAGCATGTGTCACAGCTTCAATGAGCCTACAAGTGTATGAACCCAACAAAACTTCTCTCCTTTTGTTTGACAAAGAGCACTGTCTCACAAATCCAGTGTTCCTCTAATTTGTCCGGGGTCATGGGGTCAGACAGGACGGTGGCTGCTACTGTATCCCAAACTTCGCCACCTCCAAAACCACACAGACAGTCCTTCACTGTGTAATACCTGCACAGACCTGAGTTATTCTTCATTTACTCTGCCTTGTACAAATGTTTTCTTTGGACTCTGTTGTTCGGCCCACATGGCAGTTTTCCCACCAAAATACATGGTAGTGTTGGCAGAAGCAAAGAGTGAGGACAAAATAAAATGGGTCATTTGGATTGACATGAATTTTCAGTTTTTAGACCATGTACATGAACATGAACATAAAGTGTTCAAAGCAATACTTCTACTTGTTTGTATTGCAGTTACAACAAGAAGCCACTAAGAGTCATTTTGCCTCCAGATTTCCATGAATAAGTTAGAATTATTAACTTTGTGTGGAAACCTCTATTGATTTTGATCATTTCGGTGAAGCAAAAGATGTACTTCTTAATACAGAGATTACATTACATACTTTTTTTCAGACTCTCAAACATGAAACAAATGATTTGGATTTTTGGATATTTGTGATGTTACAGTCATAGAATCACTGTCCTCAATCAGGCGTCCAGAACACACCAATCCTAACAGAACCATTAAATCCATCCAGACATCTTATGATAATGTGCCAAGGAGTCTACATGATGGTATCCATGACACAGACAAGAGCTGGGGGTGGTAAACAACAGGTCATTTGCATTTCAAGCAGCAGACCCTCTGATATGGGGCTGAAAACCAGGCGTATATGGACGTGGTAAAATGGTATTTTGAGTTAAAATTTAAAGTACACATTCTAGGGACATTTTTTAAAATGTTTTTTATTTATTTATTTATTTATTTTAGATAGGTTGTCCCATTGAGACACACAGTCTTGTTTACAAGACAGACCTTTTTTGGACACATGAACAACATTCAGTTACTTTAGATACAAATCCAACAATACAGCACATACAGTATAGCTTAGTTTTAAACACTGAACAGCTGTCAAACAGTTGTATTGATCAATGGTCAAGTCAACTTTCCCTATTACAAGTATACAAGTAACCACTGAACCTGTAACGAGCGAAGACATTTCTCTGCTGACAGTTACCAAGGATAAAATGAGAACCAAAATCAGAGCTTAAAAAATCACCCAAGTGTTTAAATTTGGATGTAGAAACAATCATCTGAAATTGATTAACTGTGGCCCCATGTAAGCATGTTATTACTGCAGCAGACTATTCAATCCAATATGGGGCCTCAAACATGAGTAGAATTTAGCTCAGTGGCACTTCTCTTCACTACATGCAGGACTCGAGGGGTTGATTTCACAGAGTGAACTGCTACAGAGGGAAACCGACGACTAGTATGAACATGTGCTTAAAGTCATAATGAATGAATGGAGACAGAACGAGGGGACAAAACAGAACCGTGTCTGTCTTTTTAACTCTTCATCCACACTTATGGCACAAGCAGAGACATAGACGCACTGACACAGAATTGCCCTTTAACTGTCCTTCTCTGTTATTAAGGCCAGTGTAAATTATTGTCCCAGGGCCAGGTTGAGCACAGTCTCTTATTTTTACACAAGCACAAGTGGCTCTGAAGATTCAGCTTAATTGTGACACTAATAATTAATTTAACTTGCCAAATGGGTCCAGTATGTTTCCTTTAAAAAGTATCTTCATCTGTGAGCCTTTCCTGAATTTATCTGAAGGCTTTTATGACTTGTCTGTTTGATTTTGTTGCATTTTGTAGCTTGGCAGCTTTTTAAATCATTATTATAACCATTATTAAAAGTTTAATCTACTCTACCAGTATAGAAAGCAGAAAAATTAGGTTATGGTGATTCAGCAACTTATGTCTAGAATCTTTATTGGAAAGCTTCTCAGGAAAAAATGTGTTTTTCTCCACTTTGCCCTAATTTTTCAGATTTCTTCAGGCGGTGCCCAGTATTGGTTTGGTGCAGTATAACGTTCCATTTCATTCTTCATTTTTTTGGACATCTTCGTGGTTACAATAGGACCATGTAAAATAAGCAAAAAGTAGTCACATATTTTCCTGTGCCCTATTCATTTCCACTGCGGTAACTCTGAGAATATCTTTCTTTCTACCATTTTATGTCCACACTGATGCTTTTAAAGTAATCTGAGCAAGTTAAAGCTCTATAATGTAATAAGGTTCTCTTCTAGCAAGAAATTCTTCACAGCTGAGACACATGACATCAAACTCAGCTGTGAGAAACTGACCCATGTGCTGTCGTCTGATCAGAGGGAGATAAAACTCCTCCTCGTAAATAGTTTCAGAAGGATGTGTGAGATGTCTGAAGTACCTGACAGTGCAATGTATGTGGCCAAAACAGATTTTTTAAACTGGGGGCTGAACTTTGAAATTATACACTCAGGGTGTACTTAAAGACTTTTAATCACCACTGCAATGATGTTAACTCAGTGCAAATATTAATTTACTTGCTAACATTATGATTATATCTGGTAAATTTCAAATGTTGGTTTTTGAGAAGTAACACAGATAGATTGCAGATAGTTTTAGATGCTGGAAATCAGTATCTCCACTTCTTAATGCTTTTCAGCACGTGCCTGTGTGTTGTCGCCCCCTGCAGGAGAACCAGAGTTCCGCTACGTTGCAGGGATGCATGGGAATGAAGTGCTGGGCCGGGAGCTTCTCCTCAATCTGATGGACTACATGTGCCGAGAGTACAAACGAGGGAACCCGAGGATTGTGCACCTCATCAAGGAGACTCGCATTCACCTCCTGCCCTCCATGAACCCTGACGGATATGAGATGGCCTTTAAAAAGGTGCCTTAAGCAAGATTAAAGTGTCAAATGATTGACTTTTTTTTTCTGTTGTAATCTCTTTAACAATTCCACAAGTAATGAATTATAATTCTCTTAATCCACAGGGATCAGAGTTGGCAGGTTGGGCCTTAGGACGCTACAGCTATGAGGGTATTGACATGAATCATAATTTCGCAGACCTCAACTCAGTCATGTGGACTGCCATTGAGCTAGAGACAGACCGGTCCAAACTCATCAACCACTACTTCCCCATCCCTGAGCAGTACACATCTGAAGACGCGTTTGTAAGATTTAAACACAACACACACACTTCAGGGAGATGCCACTTGTTTTTCAATGAGCTCCATACATTTTTAGTACCGTACTCTCCCTACTTTTGTGAACCTGAGATGGATACATGCCACTGTTATATCTTGGCATTAGATTTTTGCAGCAAAAAAAAGCATCTGAGGAAACTGAGAAAGAAGGTATCAGACATCCTGAGTCAACATATGATCAACATTAATGTTTTAGGAGTGATAATTGAATATCAGAATCTGTTACCAACACTCTACCAATGCTTTTTAGTAAAATAGGGGCATCTATAAATGCATTAAAATATTTAGTTTTACATACATGACATTAAAAAGTCTGAAATTTGAAATTGTCTTGATTTTTTTTCCCTTTGGACTTTAGATTTTTTTTTTGTGTATTTCATTATATTGTTTATTTTCAAATTTTATACATCTTATGAGCTTTCATATTTAAAGACAAAAATACTTAAAAATTTATATATGGATTTGGTCAGTGTAAAATATGAGATTCTATAGATTATCTGTCCAGAAGTGTGGACAGTTAATAAAAATTACCACAAACAGGTCTTTGAAAGAATTAAATGTATGTCCATCAATTATCATTTGATCCGATCCAATATTCCTGTCCATTTCTGACTCCACACTGCCTCTGACACCAGGTGGCGTCAGAGACTCGAGCTGTTATCAACTGGATGCAGAACATCCCATTTGTTCTAAGTGCAAACCTCCATGGAGGAGAGCTGGTCGTCACCTACCCCTTTGACATGACGAGAGACTGGGCACCTCGCGAGCACACGCCCACCGCTGATGACAGCTTCTTCCGCTGGTTGGCCACAGCGTATGCCAGCACCAACCAGGTCAGTCCTCCTCTTGTCTCCCTAAAGTTGTCTCCATATGGACTTAACATGTCTTTGTATCTCATATAACATCAGGTGATGTCCAACCCTGACCGCCGGCCCTGCCACAACAAGGACTTCCTCAGATATAACAACATTATTAATGGAGCTGATTGGCACAACGTACCAGGAAGTAAGAATATGTATATTAATGTGAATTTAAGCTGAAATCCATGGCATGTTTAAATGCATAGAGAATTGCTACTGTTTTTGCAGCAATATGTTGTACAAATATTGGAAAGTACTTGTCAAATGCAGTATTACCAGTAGTTTATAGAGTAAACAGAAACAGTACTCAAGTAAAAGTACTGTTAGTAACTGTGAGTAAAAAAGTATCCCATAAAAAATTACTCAAGTAGTGAGTAACTTGTTTTTTTTTTTTTTTGCTCATCTCAAGATTTAATTCTCCCACCCATTGAGCTGCAGTCAAATGTAACTGAGTAGAAATACTTTTTTATTGCAAATGTAACTGAGCAAAAGTAAAAAGTATTCTATAAAATAGATACTCTCAGAAGTACAGTTTTCTGAAAAATCTACTCAAATGCACATACAGGAGTAAATGTACCTGAGTACTACCCATCTCTGAGTATTACACAAATAAGTAAACAGATCCTTTTTAAAAAAATTGTCAGAATCCCAAGAATTAGAGTGTCAATAGTCTAAAACATCAAAACACTCATTTATTCATTATGGTGATGTAATAATTTACTTTGTGTTGTACTTATTATTTCTTATAGAAAACATTCGTGTTTTTGTCCGGTTGCTATAATTTAAACATTCCAAGACAAAATGCGGTGTGTTCATCCACTACAACCTCACCATGTGTTTGTTGCAGGTATGAACGATTTCAGCTACCTCCACACCAACTGTTTTGAGATCACCGTGGAGCTGTCCTGCGATAAATTCCCTCATGCCAGCGAGCTTCCTATTGAGTGGGAGAACAACCGCGAGTCTCTGCTGGTTTACATGGAGCAGGTCTCACAGCTTCACTTCCACTCACAATGTTTTTAGTTTTCACTTTCAGATCTTTTATCTTTGTCGTTCCTGCGTCTTTTAGGTCCACCGGGGAATTAAGGGTGTGGTTCGGGACAAGGACACAGGCGCTGGTATAGCAGATGCCATCATCAAAATCGATGACATCGATCATCATATTAGATCAGGTACAATCAGCAGTACATGTACTGAAGTACTACTTTGATATACTGTACTTGTATGCAGCCAAAATATTTGTTTTATACACTTCATACTTCCCAACACTAACAAGTCCTCCTTATTACACTACATTATAGTACTGTAATTTGATGCTTATGTATAAAAACATAATACAGTATGCTCATTTGATATGATATTTCAGATCTACCCACGAGAGAAGTTACTAAACTTGGCTCCACATTGATGAACTACAACAATAAAATGCTCTTATATGCTATGGTGATAAAAAACAGAATAATGTTCTATATTCATATAACACATCAAAGAAGCCACTCAGCATAACTTCTTGCACTGTTTCTGTAAAGCACATTCTATTGGCAATTCTTTTGCTTGCATATTCCCACCTTTTCCCCATAATTCCAGTACATTCAATTTGAGTAGGTTGTCACTGAAAAAATGTCAGAGAAATACAGCCCATCAAACATACAGTAACCTAACAGGGGTTCAGAATATACATCCATTACAATGCTTTGTAAACTGATATAAATTGAATTATACTGAAGCTGAGAGATATTCCACCACATAGCATGTATTAATTTAACAAATGTGAAGGGATAAACAAGCGTGTTGAAAATGCTACACTTGCAACTTCCATAAGTAGTGTAAAATGTAACAATCCTAGTTTCAATGTGTAGCTTCTCATCAGAAGAAAAAGGGCAATAAATTTGACCCTTGCACACAAAAGGTCATTGTGTAAGATTTAAGGGGTCCTAGCTACAGAAATTAAGTACAGTACAATATTTAAAATTGATTTCATTACTGCATGGGCCACCTGAAAATGCTTATTTTCTTTCATATGTACACAGCAGGTCCCCTCTGTGGAGTCAGAACAGACAAAACACTGACTTTAACGACGGTCTTTTGCATTTTTAGTGGCCACCATGGGGGAGGGTGAGATCAGAGGCGGTAGCCTTCACCAATTCCGCTACCGGTACTGTGTGGAGTAAACAGAAACAGTACTCATGTAGTTGTATTGTTACTTCATAATTATACTGACTCAAGTAGAAGTAAAAGTACTCATAAACGTAAGTACGGTACTTGAGTGAGAGTAAAAAGTATCTAATGAAAAACAATTCAAGTAATGAGTAAATTCATAACATGGAGGGTTTTTTACCGCATCACACACTGCATTCAAACAGGTTTTGTTCATTTTTGTTTATTTCCTTGATTGTGTTATTCAATCTTGTTGCTCATTTTTTGCTTATTTTGTTGATTTTTGTTGTGCTCAACCCCGATCATACTGTTCATTTTTGTTAATTTACTTGGATTTTCTTCATTTCTGCTGATTTTGTTGCTTATTTGTGCCTATGTTTGACATTTTATAATTCTCTTGATTATTTTGTTTGGTTAATTATTTTTTTTTGATTATTTGGTTCATTTTGATGATCATTTTGTTGCTTCATTTACATATCATTACTTTAGTTGATTATTTTGCTCACATTGATTAGTTTTTGTCCATTTTGACCTTTTTACTTTTACTTTTTTTACTACTCGTTGAGCTGCAGTCAAACGTAACTGAGTACATTTTTTTCATGACAAAATGTAACTCAGTAAGACCAAAAAGTATTCTGCAAAACAGCTACTCTCAGAAGTACATTTTATAGGAAAAAACTAGTCAAGTACGTACATGTAAAGGAGTAAATGTACTTGAATACTACCCACCAATAAATATTACACACTGAACCCTTTTAAGTCATCTACTTGAGGTCGCAGCTCTCAGTTGCACTTTCATCCCACATTTTTGTCTCTTCTTTTCAGTGGCTGATGGCGACTACTGGCGGCTGCTGAATCCTGGTGAATACCGTGTGACGGCTACCGCAGAGGGCTACGTCCCCTCCTCACGCACCTGCCAGGTCATGTATGACCACTACCCCACCATCTGTGACTTCCGCCTCACCAAGATGCCCAAAGAGAGGCTGAAGGAGATTTTAGCAAAGGGAGGAAAACTGCCTAAAGATCTGCAACTCAGACTGAGGCAACTACGTCTGCGGAAACTCCGTGTCAGCACCAAAGTGATCAACCAGAGACGAGCTGCTGCCGCCAAAAGAACAAAAAAGGTGTGACGATGATGTAATGGAGGGGAAACTAAAATGAAGCGGGACTTTATGGATCAGAGACACTCCTCTTCAGTGGATTGGCAGTATTCCATTTATTTATCAAACACAAGAAAGCTGGACACTTTTCCATCAGTTCACTGTTGAACCTGTGTATATATGAAAGAAATGTTCCCTTTTAAAGAACAGTTCCTTCTTAAGCAAAAAATCAAGATTTTCTGCAGTTTTTTAAATACATGAATGTGACATTGTATGTCTTTACTTGAGAATAAACAAATTCATCCAGAAGAGACAGTCAGTTGGGAATTTATTAATATATAATTTACAGTATATATTACACAGCATAAAAAATTTAAACAAAGCTAATTTATGTAAGAACAGTGAGTTTCCACTTGACACCGTTTCTCATCTTTGGTGGTGCCAGAACTTCTGCATCTGTGAACAGAGAGAAAAAAAGGAGATAAAACCTGGAGAGGTCAAAAAGTGCCACGTTGCCACATGCAGCACAGGTTGAATATGACTTCAAAAAGATAATGTATGCTGATAAAAAAGATGATCACACCAGATGATAACCATTTGGATTAATTCAATACATCACTGACCTTGTGGAAGAGCTGCAGGTCTTTGCTGTTGCTGAAAAGAAGCCATGATGCTGTTTGCGGTGGAGTTTGGACCAGTGAGCTGAGGAGCACAAGCACAGTTACGTACATTTAAAACTAATCTGAAAAAAGAACAATAATGAGTGATGGCTTTTTACAGTAGCTTTTTCATTTTTTTGAATTCTCATAAGTCCAAGACTGTTCATTATTTGGTTCACCAGGTGCAACAGGCTTTGAGCACTAAGACCAATCTTTATTAAAGCATTTCAAATAGTAATAAATCCTGCTAGTTCTGGAATAAACTCATTGTGTAACAGATGCATGATGCTGTGATTAAAACCGGTAACTCGTGTCTTTTGAGACTGAGACCATCACCTATTTGATCTGTAAATAAATTTTATGTAACATTTATTTATTATTATTATTACCTGATCTGCCATCCCTTTATGTCCCAGTAACCATAAATTCCGGCTTATAAAGCGTGCCTGAACATAAGCCACACCCACTAAATTTAAGGAAAAACAAGATTTTGTACATATATAAGCCACAGATGTTCATGTTCACCAAGTCTTCGAGACTGTTTTCAAGTTCTGGCCATCTGTTGTTCATACCCATGAAAGACTTTGTCGTCTTTTTTGCATTAAGTCAGTTTTTCACGCTGCCATCTCCATCTCACCATGGTTTCATTGATGCCAAGCTTACATGCGGCAGCTCTATTTCCTTCTTCGACAGCCAGGTTGATCACTTTCAACTTGGAAGCTGCATCATATGCATTTTTTCGTGTGTTTTCCATGATGAGGGTATGTGCATGAAGCACAAAATGAATGATCTGAAAAATTTAGTGTGCGTGCGTTTGATGTACCATAACTGGAACAGTTCCATTGGCCCACTGTGACCTGTTCGTTAATTTCATTGGTCTGTATTGGCGGCATGAAGCTCTAGTTAGCCAGTAAAAAGTCATACATTAGCTGCATCGCTGTTTAAGCCGCAGGGTTCAAAGCATGAGAAAAAAGCAGGGGCTTATAGGCCGGAATTTACATCTGTTAATTCAGCTGCACATTTGGATGTAGTTAATGAAGTGTGCAGGGTTTTGTGCACATCACATGAACTAGTGCTACTGCGGTTTTAACCTCAACAACATGTATAAATGTCCAGAAGAATCAATGGTGTTGAATTTCCTGAAAACAGATTATTTGGCCATTAGGCAGTAAAGCTGTTTCAGTACATAGGTCAAGAGGAGCTGATTTCAAATGGCACTAAACAGGACTTTGTTTCTTGTCACTATTTTGTTCAATGTTAATAACCAACACCTAGTCCATGGGCTACAGGCTCTGTGGATTTTTTGCTGCTTTCTGTAATATCTTCTCTCCTGTGACTCACTGGACCACCACTTATTAAAATGAAAACATTTACCAGGGCTTGACTGCTATGCAGTCCATCTGGCCAAATTTCAGGAACTGCTGCCTCCATCGTGTGCAGAGCCTTATCATACACCTGCTGGAGCTTCTCTGCCTGTTTGTCAAACTGGAACAACACGAGGGCCTTCAGCAGACTGTGAACCTCTTCTGCAGGAGGACAGGAGCAGGAACAAACACTGTAAGACACTTAGGGTGCATGGTTCAATTTAGTCCTTAGTCAAAAACACAGCCCATTTCTAATCAGCCCTGGTTTTTTCCTGCATTTTCTAAATTAATTACACAATTACAGACTAGATTTCTCTGTTTACCTCTCATCTTGTCCACAGTGGTGATGATTTCACCCAAAGCGTACATCAGTGCTCTGTCCTCCAGTGGGCTTCCTTCTTTCAGACTCAGCCTCTTCCGTTCAGCTTTCCTCCGGTTCTTTGATGATCTCCTGCAGACAGAGTACGCACATTTAAACCAAAATGATTAGAACTACCACATGTATTACTTCGGTAAATTCCTCCTATTGGGCTTTAAATTTAAGAGTTAAACTAATCAACAAAGGATATAGAAAGCAGACAATATACAGTGAATCTCAAAAGTCTACACACCGCTGTTCAAATGCCAGGTTTTTGTGAGGTAAAATGTTGACACCAAGATAAATAAATTCACAACTTTTTCCACCTTTAATGTGACCTATAACCTCTACAACGCAATTAAAAAACAAACTGAAATCTTTCAGTGAGGTGAATTAAAAATAAATAACTGAGATAATGAGGTTGCACAAGTGTGCACACCCTCTTATAACTGAAGATGTAGCTGTGTTCGGATTTAACCAGTTACATTCGAACTCATGTTAAATTGGAGGCAGCATACACCTGTCACCATTTAAAGTGCCTTTGATTTAAGCCCAAAAAAAGTCCAGCTGTTGTATTAGGCTTTTCCTAACATTTTTGTAGCCACATGTTCCAGCACAAGCCATGGTCCACAGAGAGCTTCCAAAGCATCAAAGAGATCTCATTGTTCAAAGACATCAGTCAGGTGAAGGGTACAAAAGAATTTCAAAGGAATTAAATATACCATGGAACACAGTGAAGACAGTCAACATCAAGTGGAGAAAATATGACACAACAGTGACATTACCAAGAACAGGATGTACGTTCAAAATTGATAAGATGAGAAGAAAACTGGTCAGGGAGGCTGCCAAGAGGCCGACAGCAACATTGAAGGACCTGCAGAAATTTCTGGCAAGTACTGTCTG
>JAQQAE010016239.1:0-11817 GCA_029823295.1 Pseudamia nigra
TTTCTTTGAAGATGATGGTTCGCCACTATCCTTGTATCACTTGTTGCCAGCTGAAACATAATCATCCATGCAGAAATAATACAATGGGTGTCTTGTACCTATGTGCTTAGTTAAATCCAGATGGTGACCTTTGTTTGGCCACGCAGTGTAGGAAAAAAACAAACAGCTATTACTCTCAAATGTTTAATAACTTTTTAAATCCAAACCCCATCCATAAGCATTAAATGAGAAATTCTGCACCTGTTTTTGTCCCTAAAATCTGTATTTTAAAGTTCAGCTCAAAATACCCCAAAGATCCTTCATTCTGTCTGTCTTGTATCTTGTGGGCAGTTCAGTGTCAGTTTAAATACAAAAGACTCCCTGTTGACGACATATTTAATCTTTCTGTGCCATGGATACTATCAGGTAGACCCCCTGGCACTCTATCCCATGATTTCAGGGTGGTTTGCGGAGTTTAGTGGTCCTGAAGGGCTGACTGAGATGAAAGATTATAGTGACTGTGTGGTATCATACACATTGGACATTTAGAGATTCCATAATAAATATATTCATGGCATTGTGTTGGGCACCTTTGATTCTCTGACTCCTCTGAGCCAAATGGTAATGACTATAGATATGTAGTTCAGCACACTCTGACCCAACTGGTTCAAAACTCCCAGGCTTTGGTTTGACCTTTGGATCAAACAAAAATGCATCCCATAGTACTTCAATAATATGTAAGTGGCTTAGTGAAGATTAGATGTACAGTAGACATCTGCAACCTCTATGTAAAATAAAAGTAGTATGTTTCCCAAAGCCTTGGAAGATGTTTTTCTTAATTTTTATCATTTTTAACATTGTACATTTATACTGAAGGCATCAACACTTCAAAAGAACCTGTATCATGTCATTCTCTCTTTGTCACATGTCAATTTGTACAAATCCATATTACGGCAAGAAACACTTAGCTAAGTAAAAAGAAAGACAATCCACCATTTTTATATTCTCAGATACAATGTAAAAGTGTTACTTTAACCACACTGAAACTTAATGTTTCCATTTATCAAATGGTGCATGGAAGAATGTATTTTTTTTGCTTCTTCACACCTACAAATAAGTTAATAGTTTAGCGTTATGATCCCGAGGTGTATGTTTTCTCTTTTGCATATGTCATCAAAATGCTGCTGCTTAAGTTTCTAGAATTTCTGTGGAAATATATACTCCTCCTGTGTGCCACAGGATTTTCTGAATCACAAATGAAGACTCCTTCATGAATTGGGTGCTGATTGAACCACTGTAGTGTGACATGAATTGGTGATGGAAAGCAGCATGGCAGGCATATTTTACATGGAAATGTAACAGATTATTATGTTGTAGTTTGAGAATGGTTGGCTGCATAATGTCTAATAGCCTTCATTTGCTCATTTCTCATTTACAGTACATCCCATATTTCTTTGTTGTGCACAATTATTTCCATCTTAAAGGGCTCAGAAGTCCATTACAGTTTATACTGTAATCCTACCTATTACCTGAGGTGCATATGAATAGAACAGTCTGCTGTATACTCAGACTGTATAGCACACAAAGACACAATGCATTCTCCATGTCAGTCTTTGTGCTCTGCTTTTACAACCTGATGCAACAGGCTCATGGGATGTTAGAGGATAATCAAAACATTAGATAACATCTGCACTCCACTGTATACATGCTTTGAGATAGCCTTAGAAATTACAGCTGCTTCAACCAGCACCAACACACACAAACACACATTCACATTCCGTCTATTCATTTCACTCCATATTGATCCCACCGGTCTAATCTGACAAGTCACCGATGCCCTTACCTGATACACAGCAAGGAGAATGTATAGATTGTTGTACAGTCACAGATAGAGAGAGATAGTGAGGCAGGGCGTGTATGCGTGTGCTGGTGTGTGTGTGTGTGTCTGTGTGTTTTTGCAGCTGCAGCCACAGTCTGAAGCACCTACAATTGCACATTAAATGCATGAAACAGTCAAGCTGAGTGGAAGAGATCAAACGGCTTATCCCCCACACGTCCATTTTGCAATTTTCTCCCCAAATTAAGTGATTGAAATCGGTTGCCTTGGAAACAAGAGATTGAGGGTCTGACTATCAGTGTTAGATCAGCAATACAGTGTGTGTGTATGATGTACATATTGTATAGATCTGTGTTTACTATGTCATCCCGGTAGTACAAGTATGTCATTATAATACTTAAGTGCATTGCTAAATGTTAGACAGACAGACTTCGTGTAATTGAAACGCGGTGCTTGCTGGTTACTGGACCGGCCAGGCTCCCCACCATCTTAT
The DNA here is from genome assembly GCA_029823295.1 of Pseudamia nigra. Classification (NCBI taxonomy): domain Eukaryota; kingdom Metazoa; phylum Chordata; class Actinopteri; order Kurtiformes; family Apogonidae; genus Pseudamia; species Pseudamia nigra. Next base: position 2,310 of record JAQQAE010016239.1, read on the forward strand.
TTGTTAATGTTAATGTGACTTTTTCTAATTGCTTTTCATTTGCAGCCATAATCACAGCTTTGTTAATTACATGAATATTTCAGAGCCAAGCTCATTACGGGCCCAACATATTTCCTTTTCCTTTTTCTGGCACACTCTCCACGACACTCATTCTCACTCTGTTTCTCACTCATTTACATGTACACACACACACGCACACATACCCACACAAACTCCTTGATTTAGCTAATTAACGCATGACTTATTGACCATTTCACTCTATACCTCACAATTTTATAAACTCTGTCACAACCAGTGCACAGTGTTACTCACAGACTCCCACGCGCATGCATCTTGCTGCATGTGTAGGTCAGCAGTTGCCTATGATATAGATGAACACAGATGTCAAGAGGGAAGGCAACAGTGTGCACTGCATCATGAGTACAGATGCAGTGCTAAAATCACGCTTCTAGCTTAGTGGAAATGAGTTGGGATCGAAGCCCAGTTTTCATGCCTGTAGCTAGACCTTTGTGTCAGGAGCACACAGAGAGTACTCAGGCTTAGTTCTCTCTCACTTTCAATCACACATGTTATGCTATTGCATGACTGATTACCATTTGAATGAAAGAGGATAAGCTGTGTGGAGAATCTTTTTGGATGACATGGTGTATGGCCCCCCATTAAGGTAGCCTTTTATGCTTTGTCTTCACCTTTTAATCTATGGGTCTCTCTCTTTTTGTATTTGCAGGTCTCCCAGCCCTAGTTGTAGCAGTGTCTGTGGGTTTCACCAGAGCGAGAGGGTATGGCACAGCCAGCTAGTGAGTATTACTTTTGCAACCTCCATCTTGCCCTATAATTACAATAAGAAACTAATCACAAATGGACTGAGCATAAGCTACTGGCCTTAGTGATGACCATTTAATCCATCAAAACCAGATGTTTTATTTTTAACTTTAAGGGCGGAAAAAGATTGATGTTTGCATGGTTCTACAGTGATTTAAAAATGAAAACCACACATATTTATGCACCGTGTGCTCCAGCATGCTGCCATGCTTGTTGATGACAGATCCAAACCAAATACAGTGGAACCTTGGGTAACGAATTTTATCCGTTCTGGCGTCATGTTCGTTGGGTGAAATATTCGTTAGATGGTGCCAGTTTTTCCATAGGAATACATGTAAAACCAATTAATCCATTCTGAGACCCACGAAAACTCCCACATAAAGTATGTATTACACACCCATACATGCACATTTATTCAGTATTATTATATGAAAAGGAAGTTATGTTAATTATCTGAAACGGAATGCATGAAATTAAAGTTAAAAATGATTTAGGATGTCTTCTTACCTTGGCTTATGACTCGGCAGTGATGAATCTCCTCCTGCAGGAGTGTGTCAGTGGACACTGGGTTTGGTCTGCTGTGTGTGCTTTTTGGTGTGAGGTCCCGCATGCGTCCAGTAGCTGTAATCACAGCTCCAGACACCGGAGCCACCGGCTGTAGGCACAGCTCTGGTGTGTTTACGGCTACCATTGTTAGCCAGAGCTGCCGGAGCGCTGGCTTTGTGTTGTTAGCTCTGGCTAACAACACAATGCCGGCAGCTCCATTCCAGCGTTGTGTTGTTAACCGGAGCCGGCTACCAACACAACCAGAGCCAGAATTTTTACGGCCAAATATAATTTTCACGTTACTGTGTTGACTGTTTTCATCCGGGCAATAGTTCACTTCCGGGTCTATCTCTTTGGTAACAATTTTTTTTCGGTTAGCTGAGACAAAATTTTGGCTGATTTTTTTTTTTCTTTGTTACCCAATTTTTTTGGTACCAGAAGCGTTCGTTACCCGGAGTTCCACTGTAGTTAATATTTCAGTTAAATTCATCGAAGAGTGGGCTGCCGGGCACCTCAAAGGGCTACCGGCTGGATGGTTCAAATGCTGAGAATGAATTTGCCTATGGGGTCAGTAAAGTGACCACTTACATTCACATTGAAAAGACAGTAATGTGAACACCGTTCTTGAAAGCATCAAACATAAATCAATCCATGCAGAGGAGCCAGTGGGTTTAATGAGAAACCCCTTATATCTCAGTAACCACTGAATAGCCCTATTAGTGCTACTACAACTACTATAGAAATCCATGTTATGGCAAGAAACACATTGTTATGTAAAAAAAAGTCCATCATTGTTATATTCTCAAACACAAAGTGAGACAAAGTAAACAACAGCAAAAAAGATTTCTGTCATGTTAAGTAAAGTCATCGTGTTATTTAAGTCACTCTTACATCTTGGTTATAACAGATACATTTTTACATGTCAATTTAGTGTGAGATACTAAACAAAGTCTAAAACATTGTGGAAGTGAAACACTTGAAATTAGGTTTCTGGGTAATATCATCCCTTAATGTTGATTTAAGTTGAGTCATTGGCTCAATTTACCCAAATCCAATGTCCACAGAATATACAACCATATAGTCTAAGCTTCTGCATAAAAAATACAGTATGTATCCATATTTCTGGATGCTTGTATATCAGCATGAGGGTGTTTATGATGCTTTTCAGATGTCTCTCAATAATTATATTCCAATATGACCATTTAACAAATGTTAAACTTTGAAATTACATACCACTTAGTGAAGGCTCAACATATTTTTGATGCCATGCGATTTGAACCAGCCTCTTGCAAATCAGTTAATAGCCTGATTCCCTTCAAATGCAGAAAATAGCATATGGCATGGCAAGAATGTCACTTCTATTCCGAAAACCGGGGTTGAGGAAGAGATCAGATTAATTTTTCATTTACACAGTTACATTTCCCAGTTTGTTTATCTCTGGAGATAATTTGATAATTCATCATGACCCAAGGCTCATTTTGAAATCTGATTTGGGTCAAGGTGTCCCCAAGGACCACTTTTATTTTTACGGGTCATTGCTCTAAAACTATAATAATTAGAGAACTTCTATGGAAACAGCCTGAACTATATGAATATACTTTTGTATTCCACTCAAGACATGAAATACAAAAATGATACATATTTCCCCATTTCACCAATTTATCACGTTAAATAAACATGTATTGTAGTAGGAATAAGAAAATTTAAAAATACAGAAATCTTTTTTAAAATTTATTTATTTATTCAGATAAATTAGATCTTAATGCCATTGCAGTTCTAGTGCAAAGCCAGGATAAATGTAAAGTGTTGTGTTAGGAAGGGCCTCCAATTTAAAAAATGCACATTTCCAAATTCAACTGGAGTCAGGTGATTTGTTGTTGCAACGCCTAAGGAGAACAGCCAAAAGAAGAAGATCTTAATGCCCTATTAGAAAAAGATAACAAGATCAAATAACAATGAGGAAAATTAAACACCTGTTGAATAAGGATAATTCTTTTATTTTCTTTCTCTTCTTCAACCTAGTATATAGCAGAGTATCATAGTATGAGTGACATTTTGCATTTTAGTAAAAATGATTTCATCTCCTTATTATCACCTCGAGGTGTGATGATAGTGTGAAAATGTGAAAAAGTTTTTTCTTCGAGTAAGACAGTATTAAAATCTCCCACTTATCTCAGAGTTTTTACATAATGTATAAATATAGATGTGTTCTTCAACTTTTGAAACATTTCAGCCTGATGAAAATCTAAGAGGGATAGGGATATTTCCACAGCTCTATTTTATACCTCAAGAGAGGTCATTAATTCAGTGATGGTGCCTTATCTCTGCTATAAACAGCTGAATGGATGAGGCCAGATGTATTTTTTCACATTATTTCTATCAGCCAACGAGGTTTTTATCCATTCATCCACCTATTACACATCCGTACTGCTTCTTCACAGGGTGCAGGAGGTTTTTTCTCAGTATTCATTTGGCAGATAGTTATTTTAAAGTGCTATATAACTGAAACAATGAAGTATAGAAAGGACTGTATTCTACGTCCTTATTTAATGGAATCAAGACTGCGTTAATGCATGTCGTTAAATATTCTTATTAAGATCATTTATATATCTGTTTCATGTTAACATTACTCGATAGATTTATCTCAACGTTTATAGTGTTTCATCTGCTTATGACACTTAGAAACAGTTTTCATAACTAATTATGTATTAATTTGTCTGATTTAGGCACAATGATGTTCACTTTTAGCTACCATTGTCTAATCTATTCATTATTGAGTGTGTGTTTGTGCCAGATTAGAAAAAAACACCTATTTCAAGCTGTTTCTGAGAATATGTTTTAAAATAGTTCATTTTGATGTTTGTGCCAAATTTTATAGCATTCTGTCAACCTGAAAAATAATGAGGATGGACAGACACACTCCCCTACAGAGCTGCCATGGACACATCTAAATGTCTCAACCACCAAAACAACTGCTTGCTCCTACTCTATTATTCTGTATGACTGGTGACAGCATTTGACACTGATGTCATAGTTTCAGTTTCATTTAGAAACAGGAAACTTGAGGTTAGGGATGACTCTTGTGTGTTGCAGACAAAAAAAAAACAGGTATGAAACACACAAAATGTATTTAAAGTGCCCATAACATGCTTTTCCTTATTTCTGATCATGTTGCAGTGGTGACTTCTCATTTTGAACATTCCAGAAAGTCCAAAAAACAAGGTCTTCCTATCTCCTAGAAATCTTTTGGCAAAGCAACTTGCTTTTTCGCAAGTCTCACAAATTCTTAATTGCAAGACTTTTTCTTTCTAACTGGGAACCATATGTTGTAATAGTGTGCCAGAATTCCTTAGACGGTCATTTTCAATGTAGCGGTGGCTATGGGCAATGCTAGCATTAGCCTCCAGAGGAATGTAAATAGCTGTAACAGTTACAACAATACAATACAAAAATAATAGTGATGCAGTAGTAACACTTGTTCAATATTAACTTGTTTGTTGGAAGAGCTTTCAGGAACTTGGACGTAACAAGCTAATGGTTAATACCAGCCCCACTGGATTTCTATTGTTTACAAAGAAAAGCAAAGAAACTACCGAGCTAAACTCCTCACTCACCTGGAAACTCCAAATAAGGCAAATCCATTTGTTTCAAGAAGAGGGCTCCCCCACTTGTCAGGTTGTGTTTTTTTCTGAAATAATTACAGACTATTTTGAATTATGGTGGGTGCAAAGCTAATCTAGATGTAGCCAAAGTTAAAATCAAATCGCTGCAAATGAGAATGACATAGGCATTTTAAATACACAAAATATTTGGAATAGGACAAAAACAAAGTATGACCTGGCCCTCCTGTGTGGCACCTTTGTGCTCTGATTGCACCACCACAACTTACCTCCACCTACTAGGTTTGTGGACTTACTTGGATAAATACAGTAGGTGTGTTGCTTCTTTTACCAGCAGATAGTACTTTACTCTAAGGTCGTAACTAATGTACCTACAAACAACACATGCAGCTGTCTCTGGTTGAATGGCTCAAAATTCAGCAGACCTGCATTAGATCTGTCTGTGCATATTACACTCAGATACCATGTGTATGAAGGTACAGTGACAATGTTTTGTCTGTAAATGGGTTAAAATATTTGAATTCATGTGTTACTGTATTTGTGTTTGCAGTTCGTTAACCATTAGTTCATTTAATTTTACTTTTGTTTTAAAAGGAATGGTAACAGACAAACAACCAGTCTTGTATGCCGTGGTGTAATTGCCTCAAAGAAAAACATTTTAAGTGTAATTTTGGACAGTGTTTACATATTCATCCCCTCTCACATTATTGAAAGCTTAATTCTTTGTATTAGTAAAATGGAAGCTCTAATAAGAGCTGTGTATTTTATTAAGCACAACACAGCTCTCAGCTTCTGGCTGATGTGTTTTTCATCTTTTGCTTTCTTTCTTTTTTTATTGAGCTGTAATTAAGACAGCACAGTGGCTTCAGTTGGCTTTGGTGGCATCACTAGAGGACATATTTAAACTCATTAAGCCTCTGTAGCGTCAGACCAAATGAAATTTCACAAGGCCAGTTACAGTTGGAGGAGACGTTTTAGCTGTTGTACATAATACATTTGTAATCACTGAGAGCAATATTTACAGAAACAGGCACTTGCCCAAAGAAATGGCTGCTTTATCACTCAGTTGTTTAAGTAAATGTGGCCCTTAATTGAGTGTGTGGCTGTTGTGGTTAAGTATTTAGAATCTTCAGTAGCTGAAATACTAAACTGAAATGTTGAAGTGATGTTTTGTTGTCTCTCTCTTTTCTTCTAGTTGCTGGTTATCATTAGAGGGCGGCCTGCTTTACGCCTTTGTTGGACCTGCTGCTGTCATTGTACTTGTAAGTCTGTTCTGCAAACAAAAATATCTCTAAAGAAACTAAATCACCGTGAAACGTAACCCGATAGTTCTGCGAGAAAAAAAAAAGATTTATGTTACACAAGTTAAGCCACTGACAGACCTAAATTGGAATAAATAAGGAGAATGTGCTCATTATAAGGAGCAAAACCACTGTAGTTGAAAAGCATGCTTGACCAAATTACTTTCTATGGAAAAAATATTAAATGTCCTAATTTGTCACCAGCTGCGTCATAGACAGACCAACAAATCAATCGAACCAATTTTTCTGCACCAAGAGGAAGTTGAATAAAAATCAGTATTGGCTGAACTGTTCAGATGATGCTAGATTTAAAGAGCCCATACTGTGAAAATGTCCCACTTGTTTTGTAGGATTAATATAAAGTCTGTGTTGTAAAATAAAAGCTGTGGAAATATGAACCTGTTCAGGACTGTCAGTCCTAAGAAATCCGCACAAGATGGACTACAGGAAACGTGAGACACTTTAGATTTTTATGATTTGTGACATCACAAGTTACAATCAATCAAAGCCCAGATAAAATGCATTAGTTCTGTGACCAACAGCTAGTAGATAACAGAATTAAAAAAAAAACAAGGTCAGTAAATAAAATGAGCCATTTTGAATTTTTATGAAAATCAATGCAGTAACTAAACTTTTTGCCCTGCCCCCTAAGCAACTAGTCAATATATCTGACCTTTTTTTCAGAAAATTGATCATGAAAACTCAATTATTGTGTGTTTACAGTAGCCTTCTGTCAGAATTTGATCCCAGGTGACCTTGGGAATCATGTGACTTTTATACCCGCCCAGTTCTGATGCGTCACAGTTGATAAATTACAAAGAAGCTCTCAAAGAACAAGAAAAAAATGAAAATGAGAAAATGACACACTTCATTTAGTCAAAATCCTTGCAGACATCTTCAATAGGCACATATAAGATGTATGGGGAAAAATGAAGTCTTAACATAGGGGACCTTTAAGGAAAAATAACAGCTCAAATGTAAGATCTAAAGCAGAGGTGTAGTGTAAATGGTGTGTAGAGTAAACAGAAAAAGTACTCAGGTTAAAGTATGGCCACTTTATAATTATACTGACTCAAGTAGAAGTAAAAGTACTTATAAGTACAGTGGTACCTCGGACAACGAGTTTAATCCATTCCAGCGTCACGCTCGGTATCCGAATTTCTCGTTATCCGAAAAGACTTTTTCCATAGGAATACATGTAAAACCAATTAATCCGTTCTGGACCCACGACAAATTCCCATCTAAAGTATGTATTACACACCCATACCTGCACATTTATTCATTATTATTATTTGAAAAAGTAGTTATGTTAATTATCTGAAACGTAATGCATGAAATTAGTTTAAAAAATGATTTAGAATGTATTCTTACCTTGGCTTATGACTTGGTAGTGTGTCCGTGGACACTGCACACGTCCATAATTGTAAACAACTCCACCACGCTGCTGCCCGGTAGCAGACATGCCGCGGCCCGGGAGCTGACACGCCACTGCCCGATGGCTTCAATGATGGTACAGTATCACCAGCGATTTCCTTCTCTTTGATCCAAAGCAGCAGTACCCTCTCCATAAAACAAGCTAACGGCTGTTAGCCGCTAGCCTGTGTTAGCTTGGTTAACAGCTGTTAGTTTCCGGGTCTTTCACGTCCGAGACCCGGAAGTGACTACAGGCTAACAGCCATTAGCCTGTATTAGCTTGGCTAACAGCAGTTAGCTTCACCGAGACCTGTAAGTGACTACTCGTTATCCGGTTAAAACTGCGTTGTCCGAGTGAAATTTTTTGCAGTTTTTTTCTTCAGTATCCGAATTTCTCGTTGTCAGAAGAGTTCTTTGTCCAAGGTACAACTGTAATTGACTGAGTATCTTCAGAGCATGGAATAAGATAAGATCAGATACAACTTTATTTATCCCACACTGGGGAAATTACTTTGTAACAGCAGCATACAGCATTGAGACAGAGAATAAATAATAGTGCACACATGCAAGTGCAAGTGAATTATACCACATCTACACACATAAAATGAAAATAAAAGCCATCAGAGGGGCATCTGAGAGGAAATATTGCACTCAAGATGGAATGTACAAATTGCACAGGATCATTGATAGATGGTATTATTTACACAATGCAATGAATAAAGTGCAGAAGAAAACAGACTTATATTTGCAATTGCACACCTGAACTTAGCAACCTCTGAATATGAGTAGCTGAGTATGTGAGTGTTTTATGAGTGTAGTGTATAATGATGTCACTGTGTGGAGTTGTACAGTCTGATGGCTATGGGAAGGAATGACCTGCAGTAGCGCTCCTACCTGCACTGTGGATGAACGTCACAGTCTGCAGCTGAAGGAGCTGCTCAGGAATTCATTACAACCTAAGGGGTATTTTTGCCATTTTTTGGTGATTTTGGTGATATTTTTTTTTTTTGCTTATTTTGTTGACTTTTATGTTCAATTTTTTAATGATATTGTTCATTTTTGTTAGTTTACTTACTTTAATTTAGTTTTTTTTTGTTCATCTCATTGCTTATTTTGTTCACTTTTTATAATTAACGTGGCTGCTTTGTTCAGTTTTGGTAATTTTCTTGATAATTTTCTTTATTTTTTTGTTCATTTTATGAACATTTTTGTATAGTTTGCTTATTTTGTTGCTTAGTTTATTCATTTTGTTCAATGGTTTGATTATTTTGCTCAGTTTTTTTTATTTAAGTGAGTATTTTGTTTTTTTTTCCATTTCAACTGTTCTTTATCTTACTCTTTGAAGTGTAGCTAAATACAACTGAGTAAAAGTATATTTTTTCATCATACATGTAACTGAGTAAGAGTAAAAGTATTCTGCAAAACAACTACTCTCTGAAGTACATTTTATGGGAGAAACTATTCAAGTACCGTATTTTCCGGCTTATATGTCGCTCCGGAATTTTAGTTGCACGAGCCAAAAAATAATGAAGAAGAAAAAAATGTGTATAAGTTGCTCTGGAGAACAGGTTGCATTTTTTCAGGAAAATTTATTTTACAAAATCCGACACCAAGAGCAAACATTTCATCTTGAAAGGCAAGTTATAATAATAATAGAATAGAGAACAACAGGCTGAATAGGTGTCTCGTACGTTAACGTAATATAACATAATATGACAGCGGAGGCCACGCTGTCATGGTCTGTATTCATACTGAAAATCAAGATCAAGCGAGCTTTTGCCCTTCTGCTCTGTGGGAGGTTTCTGT
>JAQQAE010016240.1:0-11817 GCA_029823295.1 Pseudamia nigra
GCTTCCCGGATGGGTGGCGAAACGTCTTCAACCAAATTTCCAGTCCAGTCGATGGAAGAAAAACCACACACCTTGGAGCTGTTTGAGATGCTTTGAAACAGACTCAAGACGACTGAGTTTTGGACAGTTAATCAATAAAACCAACATGTTTTTAATCATAAATGAATCCACATATAAATTATGTACCTACTCTTTAACTCGGGAAGATGATGTGTGCAAAAAGGGAAAGAAGCAATAAATGAGAAAAATTAGGGGGGAAACTAACAATGTAATGAACAAAATAACAATAATATAAAAAATACACAAAAATTAACAATGCAAACAACAAACTAATCAACAATTGTACAAATTTTCTACAGATATGCTTGGCCCAAAGTGAAAAAGACAAGCACTAGGTGCAGCTGCAGCTCTAAACAATGACATTAACATTACATTTCTGTGACTGATACATTCAAATTTAAACTTTTTATCCCTGGTAGAAGAATTTTTGGGGTGCCTGACTCTCATATTTATTTTTGATTTCAACAAATGGAACATTTTCTAGCAGTTAGCATCGTGAAGTTGAATAGTCAAAGTGCCAGTTTACCATTTCCATTGTTGAAAAAGAAGAATTTGATGATAATTTTGCAAATAAATAACAGCAAATTTGAGGCTTCTTGACAGTGCTGTGAGTGGCCTTTTAGGTTAATGAATAAACATCTCTGTGTCCATCCATCCATCATCTTCTGCTTATCTGGGTCAGGGTCACAGGAGTAGCAGCCTAAGCAGAGAAGCCCAGACTCCCCCCTCCCCAGCCACCTCCTCCAGCTCCCTCAGGGGACTTCCAGCCTTTCCCAGGCCGGGCAAGAGACATAGTCCCTACAGCATGGCCTGGGTCTGCCCCAGGGCCTCCCCCCAGTCAGAGCTAGTTTTGGCAACCAGGGTTGGACCACCCAGGCCCCCACCTTTAATTACCACACGAACCACACTGCACCAGACCCTTATGACACTTGCTGCAGTTGGTGGACCCACAGGAAACTCTTCATCATAAGGGTCTTCTGAATCGCTCTTTGTCTGACCTGTCACCAAGGACCAATTTACTTTGGGTGACCCTACCGGGGCGAATTGTCCCCAACAACATACAGTAGCTCCTAGGATCATTCAGGTATGCAAACCCCTCCACCATGATAAAGTGGCAAATCAAGGAGGGGACATCTCTGTGTGACAATGCTAAATAAAATCAATAATGAATAAAGAAAGAAAAGACTTGCCATTTGTATCGCCAGCCAATAAGCGCAATGGTGGGGCGGCAACAATTCGCACTCACATTCTCTCTTTTGATTATAATTTTTTTCTGGAACCTTCCCACAGAATTTTGCAAAGTTGTGGGTGAGTTTATGTCTGCTATAGAGTGTACACACTATGAAAAGGACCAGAAAACCGCTATCTGTCCATTTTTCTCGACATTTCTTCTCATGTCCGTAACGTGTTGCAATGGCAGCTCTATCATCGAGCTTATCTCACACTGACTGAGTGGAGGAAGGGGGGCGAGATTGAATAACACCATTTGTACAAGAGGAAGTGGAAAGTTTCATACTGGACCTTTAGAGCTGTAAAAGTATAGTTCATTTTCTTTGTTGTAGGCAGTATGATCTTATATGTACCATTTAGTTATTGGTGCAAGATACTGAAATGCAATCTGTCAAACTTACACAGCTTACCAATTTTTTTCCAGTTTATTTTTTGCTGTCAGAATAAATGCAGTAGCAGCATGAGAAATAAAGTTGAATGTTGTCACAGTCAGTGTCAGCATTTGTTCATTTCCTTTTAGTGAAATACTAAGAATTAACCTCTTGTCAGTCAGTGTGGGAGTACCCTTTCATTCCATGGAAGTTTCTGTACGAGTTACTCAAATGTCTGTCTCTGCAGTCGAGCTAGTTGTCCTCCACACATTGTGTTTCTTCCAAATAAGTCACTGATGAATACATTCATTCAAAAACCAGAGTCAAAGGACTTAAATCAACCCAGAGGAGATCTTTAGACCTGCTTAAATCATTTTCATGAAGAGGTAGAAGTGAGGCTTATCCTTGAGCAGTGAAAATAGTTAATTCAATTTCTACCTTCATTCATATCGAAATCATAGTTATTTAATATGTAATATCCAAATATACTGTGTATTTGGACTACAACACACATTGCTTTGGTTGAGATGATGAAATAAGTGTTTTTTTGGTGAGTGTGTAATAAAAGCTGAATAACAAAGATGCACACTGTCTCTGAGATGAGGAAACACTGCTCAAGATACCACACTCTGCCTCCTTCTCCGACTTCGGATGGATCTCGCAAGAGAAACAAACAACCAGTTCAGTTAAAAAGAAGACACACATGAGCCATCTCACATGGGCCGAGTGTAAAACCCAACGATAGATCAAGAGTTTTCAACCAGTTTTGGTTCAGGGACCACCATTCCAAGAAGCAACCCACTGCTACACAGTATGAGGTCAGGTGTTTAAATTTAGGGCAATTTCTGGTGTGGTGAGTCTGTCTGTTCCTGTACAGTGGTGGATAGGGATAGTCTCATATCATCCTCTGGCCCCAGCTTTGGCCTGTACTGATTCTTCAGGTACAGTGGCGCCCCGCTTAACGAATTTAATCCGAATTTAATCCGTCATGTTCTGTAAGCGAGTCATTCATTATCTAAAGCGAACTATTCCGTTCGTGCACATTTATTCATTATTATTATTTGAAAAGGAAGTTATGTTAATTATCTGAAACGGAATGCATGAAGTTAGTTCTAAAAATTTAGAATATATTCTTACCTTGGCTTATGACTTGGTAGTGTGTCCGTGGACACTGAACACGTCCATAACTGTAAACAACTCCAGACACCGGAGCTGCCGGCTCTAACACAGGCAGAGGCTTCTAACACAGGGGGCTAATGGCTAACGGCTGTTAGCCGTGTTGACATGGCCCAGGCAGCATTAACACAGCCCGGGCAGCGCCGTGGTGTCAACACGGCCCGGGCAGCGCCGTGTCCGGCACCGTGTCCGCTGTCGGATTCTGCACTGAGGAGTTGAGCTGGTTCGTAGATGCCGAGGGTGAGGCAGTCTTATTTCACAGCTGATGAGAGCTCTAGCCAGTGCTAGCGCTAGCAGCTAGCGCTCTCACTTCCGGGTGAGCATGTTCTGATTTCCGGGTCCTTCTCGTCGAGACCCGGGCGTAGACACATCTTCTTTTGTTGAGCAATTTTCTTTTTCTTTCTTTTATGCGGTTCAATTTTTTACCAAATTTTTCTTCGGTATCTGAATTTTTCGTTATTACAAACATTCGTTAAGCGGGGCACCACTGTATGTCAGTGTGGGAAATCCACTCTCACATGTATGTGAGATATGTAGTTGAAACAGGTAAAAAACAATTAGTTTTGCTGTAAACTCTGGAAATTCAGCCCAACACATCCATGGTGGCAGCTGGCTAGACGTTGAAAGTACAAGGACCACTTGTAAAGACTTCACAGAGCACTGGGGGGGCCGAGGACCACTAATTGAACACCTTTGAAATAGACTATCAGGCCTGTTCCTCTGTAACACAGAAATCACACACTCAAACATTAGCATTAGGCCTGGAAAAAATAAAAATGATGCAAGAACAGCATTTACCATAACAACAATCCATCACCACTGTGTTCTGTCTCTCTGCTGAGGCGTGGTAACCAAGGAAACAGGGTTGCGGACAGAACCCAGAAATAGGGTTGTCGCAATACTAAAATTTAAAATTCAATATCAATACCTGGGAAATATTTGATATTCAATACCATTTTTGATAATACAAGGATAAAAAAATGACAAATACTTAAAAAGGCATAAAAATATTTTTATTAACATGAAAAACTAAAAAAATGTTTTTTCAATATCAACATGGAACATGCTTTCTCAACAGAACCGCAGATGTTTGTTAAATATTCAGAAAATGAAATAAAAAACGAGACAAGACAATCACATTGTTTTAACTTAACTAGATAAATAACCTTAATATAAGAAATTGGACAGTATTTGAAGATTGTCTGAGGCATTATTCTTTTAACTTAGTGCAAATAATCCAAATATCTAAATTTAACAATAGCAAAACTGTGCAAACCACACTTGTCTGAGGTAGTGCAAAAACAATCTGGTAACACAAACTGGAAAGAACAAAAATAACAACAATGACAACATTTTTGGTTGTCTGAGGTAACAACACACAAAAGAAACAACAATTAGAACAATATGTTGAGGTTTTAAACTATACAACTAAACAACAACCAGTTAAAATGAACATCACACAACTGAAATGCTGTATGATCCGCTGCACCTTTTTTTAAAGGCTGAAATTGAAAAGTTCACATATTTATTAAGGCAGAAAAGGGTTGTGTGCACTTTACTCTATGAATGACTGTTTGTTGTGCACAAACCATAGACTGTGTATATTATGGATGAAGTGGTCGTGACGTCACCCATTGGTTTCTTAAGGGCCGTTTTGCGGCCAATCGACCTGTCACTTCCTGGCCAGCATCTTGGAGCCAAAAACAGGATGTAACCATATTTGGACAAACGGCAGTGGGGCTTACAAAGCATTCATGCCAAGGAAATCTTGGGAGGGCTAACATTAGCTGCTATCTTACTGTTGCAGTAAAACTTTACCACGCAGTGTCAAACAAAGTCATATCACAGTGTTGTTGGTGTAAACACTTACCCACAGCTGCAGTCGAGTGTATGTCATGTATAACTATGAACATATTGAATAAATAGAAGATGCGAAGGTCTGAAGCAGTCCGACTTCACTAAATTGAGCTGCTGCTATAGCGACATGTCAATCAAACCCCAGCACGGCAGTGATTTGTTGGATTATTTGCCATAATATCTTAATAATGAAGAAAAAAGTTAAAGATGGACCATCACATTATTTATTAGAGGATCCAAATAAAACATCTGCGACCATGATGACCCATGAAAATAATTTATTCACTTAGTTTCAGATAGAAGTCCAATGTACAGTATCTCTATGGGAAAAAATCTTCTTGGAGCCGGACGATCGATTCCCCAGTGGCCAAGCGGTGGGACTACAACGTAGACTTACGTCTGCATTGGCCTCACTGAACAGCCCCGGTCGTTGCCCCTTGGCACAAACTGTAACAACAAGAAGCTTTACGTTGTGCTGCTCAACTTCCACTGCTTTAAAGCACTGTTTGCACACAGTGTTGTCAATATCTTTTGGTTTCCCCTCTTCGTCATATGTAAATTAGTTCCAAACAAGGCTTTTAACTTTTTCATTTTTGACCAGGAACTGGCCATATTTAGCGGCACAAATGAAATGCCGGGTGGTAGTGAGGGCTCTCTGGCTGCCAGGTGTCTGTCGAGTGAGCGCGACGAGCTCTGAGTGCGCACACACTGTAGTATCGATACCATGGCAAAATAGTATCATATCTGGATACGACATTTGAATATCGCTACTTTTCAGAGTATCAATATTTTTGACATCCCTACCTGGAAAAGGACATACTATTGCATTTTAGTTTTGCTTTATTGTGGAGACCTGGGAGAGAATCAAGAGGGCTTCATCCAGGGATCAAAACAAACCCAAATTACAACTACACTTTAGAAAACAAGCTCAAAAACCCACAACCCGTGACTGTTGATATTTGGAAGCAACATTACAGGAAAAACAAGCCCAAAGTCACTTATAAAAAGCAGACTTGGCAACACTGATTAATTTACAAAAAATTTTTCTCCGCATCTTTTGCTTTACTTTGATATTGTCTGAGTTGGGATGGGATGACCACCAGCAGAAGAACTGTAGGAAGTGGTGTAGAGCTTGGGCGCCCTACTCCAGTCCTGGAGAGCACCTGCCCTGCTTGTTTTCCAACTGTCTCCGCCCTACCCACTGTATCTTCCAGCTTCTGATTGACTGAACATACCTGAAGTCATCAACAGTGGGCGGGGCACAGAAACAAGCAGGGTAGGTGCCCTCCAGGACTGGAGTTGAGCGCCCCTGGTGTAGAGGTACAGGAAGTAAAGATATCACTTTCAAGATGTCTTCAACAGCTTCTTTAAAATGGTATGTGATGATCACACCAAGACCGCAAAACACACACAATGAACGTTCAGCTGCTGCTAAACCCTCACAAAGCAATGTCACTAATATATGAGTTGTTAAAATGCCCATAAATGATTAAATCCTGGATTTTGCCGTATCCCCAGTCTTTTTCTCACCTACTAGTGCTGTTAGCTGCTGCAACACCCTCCAACACACTAACCTCCTCCTTGTGTGCTATTCTTGGCATTGTTGATTCAACTAAGACTCAATTATTCTTCCAGCCTTTACTAAATAATGACATTTTATGGTCAATTTCTCAATACATGTTTATGACTGAACTACTGTACCTGCAAATTGGAACTTGGGGCAAACCCACTGCATATGCTTCAATTTGGACTGTTAAAATGAATACAACATACGATTTGATATAAATACCAAAGACCCGTATATTATTATGCAACCAAATACAAAAGCCATTAATATACAGCATTTGTAGGCTTATAATGCTATTTTTATGTTGAAAATATCAACATACTGCTGGCAAATTGAGCTATAGGCTTTAAGTGGGTAGTATTTTTTTCAGGGTTATTGTTTCAGGCTCCACTGTGTTACATGGGTGTTCATGTCATTATCTGCTCCCTGCATGTGTGCACAGAAACATCCCAATTATAGGATGGTAAGAGAATAAGAAGTTTTCTAACACCTTTCCCTGCAGGCAGCACATACTAGTTAATATGTGTATAAATAGTTATATATTATTTGTCATAGAATGGCATTTAATTGTTTATTAAGGTAAGGGTGACATGTTTTATTCCCACAAACACAGGCTGCTTCACGGTGTCCCCACCTGATTGTCTCCTGGTGTTGTTTATATCGATGTGGCATTCATGAGTCAAATTAATATTGGCACTTAGTGTTCATCATTTATAATGAGCAATATAATCAACCTATTACATTCATAATAATGTGTGCTGATTTCCAATTTACCAAGATATAAATTATTCTCTTGGTTTTATAACTTTTGAGTGGGAAGCTATCAGTAGTTCAGTTAACAAGGAAATTAACCCTCAAAATTGATATTCAGCTTTGAAAACAACGAGCCAGTGAAGAATAAAATGTCATACCTCTACATCAAACACCGCATACAACTGTTATATCTGCAGACTGGTATGCTCCAAGGAATTCACTATGATATGTATAACCAAAACCTTAATTTAGTAAACATTCTGCTGTATATCCCAGTCATCAGAGCATCTTTACAGCACCTTATCAGAAAGAGATTCAACGACGAGAACAGGAGCTGTTCCATAGCTGATGCTTATCACCTCCAGAAAATGCAGTGCTTTCGCCACTGGCAGTACTCCCCAGATAACATGATTACTTAAATTTCCTTGTTGTTGTTTTTCTTTTTTAAGGAATATTCTTTTTGGACACTACCTGGAAAAGAACAACGGTAAAATGAGTTGCGATCCAGAAAGAAAGATTTGATTGAAAACTAATCCATGCATTCATCCAATCAATATATGTGGTACAGGAAGTACGCAATTATCTTTCCATTGCATGCGTTAGATTGTATGCATTTGTGAATCCCAAAAAGCAGCTGTGTACATAAATGTTGAAGTGCTTGTGTTTGGAAGCCAGTCTGGGTGTTTGCCTGGTCAAATAGGACTTTTGATTTTATTTCAAGAACAATAAAGCCCCCAGCTGCAGGGATATCACAAAAACTGAGTGTTTATTTGTGAGCATCATTACTGAGAGAAAAAAAGGGGGGAATCCATAAATACTGGCCACCTGGAGACACTAGGAACACAACAATGATCAACCAAATGTGGCTTAAAATCATTCAGTCTGGAATACAACTGGGATGCACTGAAGTGAGATGCCGATCCACGCCGGATGCTCGTCTACACCTTCCACACATTTAATATGACCTTACAATGTGAGAGAGGGCTCACGTAGCTTTCAAACCAAAGAAAAGTTTGTGAAAATTCAACAAGTGGATGCTAACATACAGCTTAAAGCAAGTTTGACCTTGGCCCTGTGACTCTGACCATTGACCTTTTGACCCCCAAATTAATAGAGGGCCACAGTAGGTCAAGGTCAATATTACTGCCAAGTATTGTCACCCTAGCTCTATTCCTGGTTGAGTTTTTGGGTGAACACGGACACAAACACACAGACGGTACCGACTACCCCACCCACAGCCCGACTCCATCGGCATGGGTAATGAATTGATTACAGGGTCAGCCCTATGTTCCCAGAGCTTTATGGTCCCTTTACGGTCTCCAGAGGGCTTGGTAGCTGACCCCAGCATCCTGGCTCAGCCTTCTTCACATCTTGGGTTCCACTACCAGTGCTCAAAAACAATGTGATTTGAAATAGTTGATGTAATTTTCAATATTTGGTGCAAAAGGAGCATGTGGGGAGAGGTTTAGATGGGCAATACATCAGTACATTGTCAATAAACACAAGGAAAATTGTTGACATCTTTAGAGGTATTGTATGTCAAACACTACTATTAAAAGACTGGATATCTCCCCATTCTGGTACTGTACCTCTTATAAGCACTGCAGTGTGTGGTATCTGGATGTATAGCTGTGCACAACAGGCCACAGTGCATTAAGCTTACCTGTGCTGGTTCTGTAGCTCTGGATGGGACTTGATCATTGTTATGAGGGACACAGGATGTCCACATCACTCACAGATCCGTAGGGACAAATCTTTGTCAGCCTTGTTACAACCCCAGCTCAGGGGTCCATACATACTTTTATGAACAAATAACTGCTATATTTGACTAAATATACACCATAAGGAATGTAGGTGGCAGACATCTGTAATGTATTGCATGTATGGATCCACTAGAGAAAGAACAAAGCAGAGATTAGTGAGGCTGTCACAGCCCCTAACTCACAGCGATACCAGGCGTGTTGTCCACTTCTCTGAGTATCACGGCATCTGAAATGTATCCTTCTCATATCTTCATTGTTTGGAAACCAAACAATGAAGATACAATTCATTTTAGAAACCAAACTGTCATGCGTTGCCTGATGTGAGTGACCTCTGAGTATAAAGGAACTGTTCTAAAAACGAGTTTGTGACTTCCGTGCATTGCACTCCTTGCTTTGTGTATTGTCTTATTTTAGCCCCAAACCCTATTCCCTAACCTTAACCAAGTTGATTTCATGTCTAACTGCGGCATGGTCTCACCTGCTGTCAGACTGTGGGGGTGCACCGTCAGCTACCGGTGAGTCATAATGTAAAAGAAAAACTTGCTCGTACATTTTAACTAAGCCAGATGATTTTGCATTTCTCCTGCCACTTGTAGATGCATGAATTCATAGGATCATATCAGAGAGGAGAGTAGGTATTTGTGCAGATTTGTATGAATTCCGTTTCATTTTTAAGCACGTTGTATAGGGGCATTCAGTATTTCAGTCTGTCTTGTTCACTACTAAGAAGACTTTTCAGAAAACTCAAGAATAAGCCTGTGCTGCAACCCAAGCAGTCTCCCTGTGAGAGGAGGCGCTGGGACTGACGGAACACTGAGAGGTGGTGTCAAGCCTACAGAGAATTTAAAAAGTATATATTCCGCAACAAACATGACTCCGCACATGGTTTTCTTGAATTCCTAGCTGACTCCGAAGAACATACATCACAGAGAGCTTTTGTGTTTGTGTGAGGGTGCTTGAATTTCCTCTCAGACCTTTCTGTATCATTGAACACTTTGTTCGATAGTTTCATGATTCAGAGATGTCTGAGAAAAGAATCAAGGAGCAGAAATACATTAAAGATGCCGTGTAGTGTTGTGGGTGCTGGAAACTCGCTGCACTTCATTTCTGCCTGACAAACTGCCAAGAAACTCTTGTTTCTTTGGCCACATTGATCAGTTTGCCTAGACAAATGTGCATACATCAATATTACAGCTACTAATATGATCTTACAAAAAATCTAAATTATCCCTACAAGTGGTTAGAATGTTTTTCTGGGCAGATACCATGAAAAGGAAAACATCAATATTTCATTTGGTATGTGCTGGCAGTCTAAAAAATATCTGGTCTCTGCTTGTTAGTGAGGTTCTACAACATGTTTGACCCTGTTATTGGGAAAAGACACATGAAACATGAAATTCATTTTAATTTAAGTCTTTTATCCAAGAAGACAGCTTAAGAGAAGTTATGCAAAAAGAAGTTCCTCGAAAAGGCATCTAAGTGTACACACAAGCCATAATTATACTTCGAAAGAATCATTTTCCTGCAAAGGTCCATTTGAGGAAACAGCGTTATGACCAGAGGAAAATGAATACACTCAATAGATACTGTCAAATCTCCCTTTAGTGGACAGAGACAATGCATTTGTAGGCTCTAAATGGTTCTGTGCACCATTAGGAGAGGTTTCATTCATACTGCCTGGGGGTTTGCACAAGACCCAGATACACTTAATGATATACCCACACTACACTCATGCTGTGAGTTTTAAAGCTGTCTCCTAAAAACGAAAATTGGGGTTTTAGTTATTACTCATGTCTTCCTTCACTCATGTCTTCCTGACCAAAGAAGCAGACAGAGTGCTGCTGAACACTGCAGCCATGAAATGGAGCATGACTTTTGACAGGGCAGAGGGGGTGAGAGCAGACCTTACAATGGGGGTGGGTGGGGGGTGTGGGTGGTAGTGAAGCAAGGCTTAATCCTGAGAAATTGGGTTAATGTACTATGAAGTGTCCCCTGCACAACTCATGTGCACTGAGATGCCAAATTTGCTGGATCTATTTAGAAATGTTGTTTTAAATGTGGGCACTGGCGAAGAATTGAGTCAGAAGGGAGGAAGAAAAGACAAGGATCCCCCTCTGTGATGCTCAGCGTGTCACACAGCGACTGCCGCTGCAATGGGGAAAAAAATATGGCATCAGCTGATGATTCTGACCTGAATGTAAATAGGTTTTCTGAACCATCTCTGTTGGAAATGTTTTCTGTCAGTTCCATTTCTGCATTTGTTCTGTGTGCGTTTCTCTGTTCACATGGTGGAAATGAAGGGAGAAGGTATGCGAATATCTTGATGGATGCGTCACCGCCAACTAGCCTCCCACATACTGACCTGACGTTTTATTTATTTTTTTGTTCATTCATAGGTTTGTTTATTGCATTTGACAACCAAATGCAGTTTACATCTGTACGTGTACATGTGACTCATCAATCAAATGTATTTACAAAATATGCATGTTGCACAGTGAGCAGTGGTTTTCACTCATCGAGACACTGAATTCTGGTGAAGGCAAAAGAGTCTACGCTGGAACATAATGTTTCCCAATATCAGTGCACTACTGAATCGCAATGTTTGAGTTCACAGGAACATGTGAGTGATGAAAAGTCCAGATAAAGATTAAAAACACTTTTTGGTTTCTGTTCTGTTTCCTGTGCTTAATTGTTTTCTGCTGGTGAGGAAGCGTAAGGTCAACTGTGAAAGACTGCATTAGCCGTTTGATGAATCTGAATGCAGCCAGCACTTCACTGAGTTATTTGAATCCCTGCGTTTCCTACAAGAAACTGCTATTTGAAAGTAAAATTCAGTGAAATGAGAGTGTGCATACCTGGTATAACAGAAAACTGGACAAAATATTTCCTGTTCCCTGTGTGTCATACACTGCATGGCCAAAAAAAAAAGGTCACCACCAGGATTTAACTAAGCAAATAGGTCGGAGCCTCCCATTGGATAATTTCTGCATGGGTGATTATGTTTCATCTGGCAACAAGTGATATAAGGATAGTGGGGAAC
>JAQQAE010016241.1:0-11817 GCA_029823295.1 Pseudamia nigra
TTTAGGTTTATGGTTAATCATCATAAATCACAGTTTATGCTTTTTCGGGTTGATCGAGTTTGATGATAAACCTGACACATGACATTTTTCCTCTGCATTTTGCCCATCTTTAGGGGATGGTGGGCAGCCACTGTTCAGCCTGAGGAGCAGTTGGGGGTTAAGGGTTAATTAGGTTCATTTGGTCTCCTAATGCTAGTATTATTTAAGTTCTTTTTAAGTTCTATTATTTAAGGCTCCAGCACCCTTGCGAGGATTAAGGGGTGGAAAATCGGAAGAATCTATATTTTTCAGAATATGTCTCCTTTAAGAAAAGGCAACAAAAGAGAGTTCCAGGTCACATAGAGCATACCGGTGCTTACTGCACATCTATGCCACAAACATTCGGATCTGAATTCTTATTTGGCTCTTTAATTATTTTTAAAATGTGTTCAATATTGGATTCGAGTGTTAACCAGTCCCAGTCCTAAACGCATGCAGATGTGGAAAAGAACAATAATAAAGACCACATGCACCTCATCGCAGGGAAATGTTCATGGAGTCACGTGTAAGCTAATGAGCAGCAAGCTGCGAGCAAATGATAATGAGACTGAGGATGAGGAAACGAAGAAAAGAGTGAAAAAGAGCAATCAGTGTCTCTTCAAGTTCTACCTGTACAAAAGTCTCTTTTCAGACACTGAAACACCACAATGTCTGTGTGGCGTCTCCTTCATAGATGTACTTTATGCTTATTTCCATTGATCTAGGGCAGGGGTCGGCAACCTTTAGAACCTTTTTTGGACGGAAAGAGAAAAAAAAAAGTTTCTATAGGCGCAAAAAATATTCAAACCCTTTATGTATCACATGAAATACAATCCTAAATGTTAGCTGGCAACACGATAACACCAGCCTCTTATTATGTAATTCTTATTTTGTTCATTTTGTTTATTAATTTGTTAATTTTGTTGTTTTCAGTTTTGTTTATTCCCTTTATATTTGCTTTATTTTACACATGCTTTTGATTATTTTTTATGTCTGTTCATTTTGCACATTATTTGGTTAATTTTTTTGTGAATTTCTCAAATTATTTTATTCATTATTGTGAATTTTGGCTCATTTCTCTGATTATTTTTGTGATTTGTTTTATAGTTCCCTTATTATTTTTGTTCATTTTCCTGATGATAAGATAAGATAAGATAAGATAAGATAAGATAAGATAAGATAAGATAAGATAAGACTTTATTTATCCCACACTGGGGAAATTGCTTTATAACAGCAGCTACAGTGTTGACACAGAGAATAAATAATAGAGCACACATGCAAGTGCAAGTAAAATTAAAATAGTGAAATTATTTTACTGAGGATCGTTTTAAATTTGTAAGATTTGTCATTTGTTTCCCATTTCGTTATTTTAATCATTTTATGAATTATATTTTTTAATCTTGCTCATTTTCTTGATTATTTAGTTCAGTTTGTAGATCATTTGCGTCAGTTTTACTTATTTGCGTTCATTATGTAATCTATCTTTCTTCTTTTTGTTGAGCTAATGCTTATTGTGCTCATTTTGATTTATTAATATGTTACTTCCATCATGGCTAAAGCCACAGGAGCCACTGGGGAGGGGCTAAGGTGCCACAGGATGCAGACCCCTAACCTAGAGTGACATACTGTAGACGTTGCATGAATGAATGAATGAATTCCAATATGACTGCATCTGATTTAGGACCACATATGAAGAGATGAAACACTGAATGTAAAGATCAGATTCAACGTGATATGGACTGTTCATAATGAGTCGAGACACAAAAGGAAATCCGACATGTGCCTCTTTCGTCTGTGCTTTGATTGTAGCTTCGGTGTCTTATATTCTGCTTTTTTAAGAAACTCTTCAAACACACTTTTGAAGATCAAGTGCTGGTGGTACTGTAGATGTAAAGGCATGCGGCCTTGTGGATCTTAGAGATTCCACCCGCATTTATGACTTAAGCAAGACGCATTCCCATCCTCGCTCCCTTTAAACTCGGCCTTTTCATCAGACGTGATCTCCTCTGTGTTTGTACACATCAAGCAGACACTTGAGACTAAATAATTTGCCTGTGAGCTGTGTGTCTGCGCAGCTTCACATGTTCCCCAAAAAACCCTGCATGCACAGACAGGTCGATGTTTACGTTGGCTTTCATGCAAGGAAACGCGTGGACTATACTGAGAAGAGTCTGACAGCAGCTTTTAAAGGGTCAGTTCACCCAAATTAGGCAAAACATAAGTTCCTGGGTGGTCATACATATCTAGTCATAGAGACCATTTCGTTTTTTTTTTCTCAGCTTTGATGCATTACCTGCAGAGTTTAATGATGCCACTTAAACCCCTTTAAGGTAAGTTTTCAAAAATCCAAACAGCATGTCTTTAGATGCATAATGTCTGAAAAATCAACGTGTCATTCTTCCAAATATATACTTGATTTTGTCAACCAATCCTTAATAAGGATATATATGAATCAATATCTTCTCAAATCCTTATTGATAACACTAATGTCACAACAATCTAAAATCTCAATTTAAATAAATCATAGAGCGGGGGGATGTGGTCCAAAATAAAAATATTCCTATAATTTAATATCAGTACTAATCATAAAAAGTGTCAATGTTATCAATCAATCAATATTATTAAGGTTTAAAGGCTGATTTTGGGTTTTTTTTTTACTATTATTAGTGGTTTTGATTCAGTAGTAAAAGATGCAACAAGATTAAAACGTTGCAAAAAGATGTGACCGACATAAGAGAAGAAAAAGTCACACAATTATCTAAAAGATGCAAAAAGACCAAAAAAAATGTCATAAAACAGATACAGAAAACTAAATGACCCCCAGCCCTCCCCACCATAATCTTATGAACTCCATAGTAATATTCTTAAAAGTATTTGACCTTCATGATTGGATTTGACCACAAAAAGCTACCATTAGCATTTGGAATCACATACATATTAGTTCAATAGTTATTCACCAAAAATAATATTTTCATACTGGGTTTTATTCTGGATCTAGCTTGGTGTCAGTTTCATGTCTGTAGCTTTATTTATTACTTTACAGCAGCTATTTTTCCTCAACCCCTGTAAGTAAAAACATTCTGGTTCACTAGATCTGGAATGTTGCTCATATCTGGATCAAACTTTGTGGTTTGATAGAATTTATTGTGGTGTTATCCTATATTTTTAGCAAAATTCTTTGGGTGTCATTTGTGGTGTTACAAGGACAAATATTTGGCCCAGTCTCATAGTGGTGAAGAATCCTTTAAAATCCTTTGGCATCCAGATGATGATCCAGATCACTCCCGATTGGTCCTTGTGCCATTTCTGACCTAT
Organism: Pseudamia nigra; assembly: GCA_029823295.1. Taxonomy (NCBI): domain Eukaryota; kingdom Metazoa; phylum Chordata; class Actinopteri; order Kurtiformes; family Apogonidae; genus Pseudamia; species Pseudamia nigra. Next base: position 3,334 of record JAQQAE010016241.1, read on the forward strand.
CCTGAAAATGACATCCAAAATTCTCCAGAACTTTTCGAGTCAGGTTGTGAACAAACAGATAAAAACATAACCTCCTGAGTGGAGGTGATCATTACTGATTTATCGCCCTTTTCAAATACATAGTATAGATAACCAACCTGAACCAGTTTGGCACTGCTCCCATTCAAACTGATTTCCGCTGAGTCTAAATTAGGTAAAGCCATTGACAACTATTGATCTGGCATGGGCCTGATCAGATGATGCATTGATATGAGGACAGACTGCAACCTGTGACTGGCTGTAGATCTGTCCACTTTCCACCCAGTCCGAGCCTGTTAACGATGCCTCTTGGAAATAAAACATACACTAATGTCCCTGAGTGTAGTTCTCACGCCAAGATCTTTAACTCTGATCAGCATTGATAGAGGTCTTTTCAAATCTAATGGTGTGGGCTCAAATGTCATGAACATAAGCTCACAATCTTTGGAAAAATCTTTTACTCGAACTTCACAGTTGAAAGCCGATCTAAATTATATACGGACAGAAAGTGGACTCTGATTCATTTTTCAGTGAAAGAGGGGTGAATGAGGCTTTAGAAGCATGTTACCCTATTAGAAATAAGAACAACCTGGAACCGAGCCTTTTCCTCTCTTCACCACAGCTTCTGAAGTGTTGCATCCATTGTTCCCACCGGCTCAGTGTCACTTTACAGATAGAGGCAGGTGCCGAATGAAAAGAAAAACCAGATGAGACTGGTCGCCTCCACGATGACAATATCCCTGAGGTTCACTGGATGCTTTTTAAGACTAAACATGGAGGGAATCATATGCTACCACATTTACCTCCACCTCCATTATCAAAACATGATATGGTTTGAACGGTGCTTGTTCCTCGAACAGAAGAGACGAGCGCTCTTCATGCTGGGTGTTTTGTCTGTTTGGTCACAATGTGATTATGTTTGATTGTTATATTTGAATTTGAGGGAGAGGTTACACTCATTAGGTCCGTTCGGGGGATTAATATTTTAGGGAAATATAGAATTATTGCTACAATGCACATCAGACACATTGATGCTTTTCTTTTTTATTTATCGCGTCTGTGCAGGACATGACTGGCTTTGCTGAAAACAGACAAACCAACTCTGAAAAATGTGTCATTTCCTAGTCGTATGTTGTGTATTTACCAGGTGTAGAGATTCAAGTATTAATACAAACCCTTTAACTTCGTTGTTTTCATTTTCTTGTGTTTTATCAGCAGAAATAACTTTGAATTTGAGGTAGATTTTCCACACATTAGATCAAATATTTAAACCTTTAACGAATATGAATGTAGTGATCCATCTGTATAGAAACATCTGATTGTAATCATAAGCAGGGGAGGGTAGCATGCAAGGACATACTCAGTTTCATGACCTCTTCAATTAAAATTGTACTTCTGAGAGTAGCTGTTTCACAGAATACTTTTTACTCTTACTCAGTGACATTTATGTCTCAGTTACATTTGGCCATAACGCAATGAGTAAAACAAATAAATGAGACAGAAAAAACGAGCACGAAATGGACAAAATAACCAAACAAACTAAGCAGAAATCAACAAAATACACAACAAAGTAAATTAGAAATGAGAAAAATAAATGAGCAAAATCAGAACGGAAGAAAAAAATCATCAACTAATGTAAATAATAAAAATGTGCAATGTCTACACACAACAGTATCAGCATAAATGAACAAAAATGCACATCACAAACAAAATTGAACAAAAAGCAACAAAATGAACAAAAATGATCGACGTAATCAAGAAAATATGCAACAAATGATTAAAAAAGGCAATAAAACCTGCAATATGCAATAAATCATGAGCTGATCTTAGGTTTCATTAATGTTTGACCGTGTTGTACATGTACATTTTTCTGGGTTCTGGACCTGACATTTTACTGATGGCATACTGCGCCCTACTTTACAAACAACACCGTGTTGCAAAGCAGGTGGCATATTCATATGTTGCCCGCTCTCCACCATACACCTGATGCTGTGATGTGCTTTGTGCACCTGAGGGCGAGATGACTGTTGCTTGTATTTCAAGGGGAGAATTTGAATTTGAGGTAAACATTACATTCATTAGATCGGTTTTGGGGCCTCATACTTGTGGGAAAAAATTATTGCTAAGATGCATGTCTGACACTTTATGTTGGTTCTGACCATGAGTGCATGCCGGTATTAAAATTAGCTTTAAGTTTAAAAAAATCATATTTTCCTCTGAGTTGCTCAGCTATTTGTCACTGCATTTAGTTACATTTATTCTTAATTTACACAGTCAAATGGAGCATGTCATGGGTCAAAGAACTGACAGGTAGGCAGGGTGAGAGGATATTCAACCTGGATGTCTTATGTGATGATGATGGAGACAGAATACCATCACACTGATGAGTATTAAAAGGAATGGCACACCAAACTGTTTGGTTTAGTGCATATTATGCGGAAAAAAACACTCCCACTGTAATTATGTAGAGGGGTTTTCAACTGATTTAGATCCAGGGAGCACCGTTCTGACTAACAGACAAGCAGGGCACCACTGCTGTTCAGCATGAGGGCCGGTGTTGAGATTAGTGCTGTGTGAAGGGATGCTTTTTAATTTGTTTGCACATTCTTCACCTGTCATGGTTTTACATGTCTATAGCTGCTGGTAAAATAAGTTGATTGTATGGGGTTTTTTGCATTGTGCAACTCAGCGTCTTCTGATATGATGCCTTCAGCGCATTTCTCACTCACTTTGGCACTCTTTCTCAGGAGTGTCTGCTGTCCTTTGAAATTATGCAACATATCTTGCATATATATATATATATACACTAGACTTAGCCTTCAAGAAACTGTGATGAGTGTCCATATGCCTCAACAATTTTGACGCCTTCATGGCTTAATTTGAAAGAACAGTAGAGCACACAAAACACAGTGGTACCTCGTCACCTCCATTGTCAATAGTGAATGTAAATCTATATACAGTATATTTAATGTAGTCCTCGCTGCATTTTCTTCTTGTTCTTTCCTTCTTATGTTTCCCTGTTTCCTGTAAAGTCAAAGTTTGTCCAAACAACATGCAGCTGAATGATTTTTGACTTCCACCTCTGTCGCTGGCTTTTTCCTTACTACAACCCGATCCATGGTGGTGGTGGCTATACGGTGAAACTACAAGGCCAGGGTCCACTTACAATGCCTTCACCGACCACCAGGGGTCCTTGGATCACCTGTTCAGAACCCCTGATTAAGTAGATAAACTCTGACGATGCACCAGGCGGATGACAGATAGTCATCTTGACAAGATACCAAACCAGACTTTGGACTATTGACGGTGTGATTTAAATTTTCAAAATAAGGTCCTTAATGTGCCTGTTCAAATGCAAGAAAGTCCACGTTATGACAGTATTTTTTATGAGATGCTCTTTTACTCTAAAGTCTGATTTTTCTGAGTACTTCTACTTCTCTGTGAGTCATTATAAAGTAAGAATACTTGAGTCTTGCTTCTATTTACTCTGCCCACACTGATCGGAGGTGACTGCTGCACTGTGCCATAAACACGTCCAGTCACACAAAGTCGCCTTTCAAGAAAGAATAGCAACACACTGTCCTCACTGTCCTCGCTGAACTCACAATTATCACATGTGACAAGCTGGACTGACGCAGAGGCATCTACTCTGTGACTGAAATACTGTTGTTTCCTTCAGCATGGATTATTGTAATAATCCTGACGAATTTGACACTAAAGTTGACAGTTATTACGACACAAAGCCATACAGTGAGGTGTTGAAACTGCAGTCAAATTGTTAATTACAACCTAATATTTATAGACTAAATTGAGGTTGAACCCTTTTGAAGTGTCAGATTATGTAAGTTTATTGAACACATGAACCTGTGTGTGACTTTCAGAAGTTCCAGTTCAGAAGATTATCTTCCCTTCCATTTCACACTTGTTATTTATTATTTCTGCATACAGAGGTGCCTCACACATCTAAGCAGCACGTCTCAACCTGGTCAATATGCCAATTCGCATGTTACCATTTGAAAATTCACTCTAATTTGCTTGAGTGCAAACATCCATTACGGGCTGAGCTCACCTCGCAGTGTATCATCGTGAGGAGCGGTGATGACAGCGTCCGGGATGAAGGGTGATTAGATGGATAGTAATGGTGGACGGTGCAGGAGAATGGATGCTCTGGGACTGTAGGTGTTCATTATGAACTGATTTTAGGCCTTGTGTGCCAGAGGTGAAATGAGCCTTTGAGCATCAGGGCTTCATGCTCATGTTTAGAGACAGATTAGAGTAGTTACACGTGCGTGACGACAGGTGTACGGCTTTCAAGAAGCTGCATCCAAGAATGAAAAGTAACACCTGAAATACGCAGAAGTAGATGTCGACTGATTATCAGACGGGCTCATTATCGGCGCTGATATTTGGAATTTTGATGTATATCGGTATCAGTGTTTTTTTTTTTTTTTATCTATTGGGCCGATATCAAGAAATCAATTAAAAACTGGGTTATTTCGGCTCAGATGCTGCCGAAGGTTTTCTCATGTGGAGAAGCTCCGTAGAGCAAACACGTGTTGAAGGTAAACACAGAAAACTCTCCCGAAATTGTGATAAACTTCCCAGTGCTCGATCTCACAACTATTACTAATGTTACAGTGTGCAGCAGAATAATGTAAGAGCGGAGTAAACACGTGCGGCAGCTCTGCTTGCTCCTAGTACCTCCCGACATGTCTGTGAATTACTTGGACAGTCCATGATAGTAAAAACATGTGTGCGTGATTGAGAGAGAGAGCACGTAAAAAACTCAATGCACTTGTTTTACTGTAGAGAAACACGCTAAGGTGGAGGCTGATTAGTTTTTACCATAACATTAGTTCACCGGTGTGGCTCTAAATGCTCAACAGACTATGCATTTAAACAAAGTTACTGTAAGTGTTTGTATTATTCAACATTTTTACACCAATTTTTACACTTTTACTGCAAATGAATATCAATTCCAAATATCGATTATCAGCCTTCTTAACTACTAATAATCGGTATCGGTCCTAAAAAACCCATATCAGTCGATCACTACACAGAAGACAAGGTTTCATTCCTAAGAAAGATGCCCCACCCCATAGCCTTCCATTGAATAAGTGATTAATATTGCATATTTCAGCTGCAAGAAGTTATTGAACCCTAACTGATGCAGTGAGAAATGTTTCATTTCTTCTTTGTTTTTCCATCTATGGATTTTTTCTTCCCTGGCACAGACATACTGTACTATATTCCAAAATGACAATGCGGGGATTCATGGGGCTTGCAGATTTGAAGTGTGCTGGCAAAATGTTGTTAGGAGAGTTACCACTGTCACGGATGTTTTTATCTGCTTTACTATAGTTCTTCATGAAATTTGCAGGACAGGTCAGAAATGGCAGAAGACACAATGTAACTGATTTCGGCAGCGGATGCAGATCACTGTTTGGATCCAAAAATTTTGGTAACAGGACCATTTTCAACATATTTGCTTGGAATGTTTTGCTTGCAACTAGAAAGCACTGAGAGAGAACAGTCCGCCGCCAAAGACAGCTCAGCTTCTCTTCATAGTCAGTACGTTTCCATGCTCAGCTTAGTCAAACTGCAACTGTAGCTCAATTAAGCCATTAATTGGACTGTTGTCTTTGTCCCAGTATACGTACATGCACTCGAGTGTAATCGATTTATTGTAGAACTCATGTCTTCTCCGCTATGATAGGTGATGACATGCACTCTTTCGGATTGTTAGTATAGGGCCGTTTCCAGTTGACCTACGATGTCACAGAGCAAAACAATAGTGTATAGCACGATAGCGACGTAGCAACCCAGCGGTAACCTGGCACGACAATGGACAGCATTGTAAATTTGTACATAGCTTGATGTTACTGTGTTTTAAAAAAGCAGACAAATTCGCTGTATGCTCATGTACTACAGCGACACCACCACCGCCCCACCGTTTACCGTTTTGCATCCTGTGCGACTTCCAGGCCAGGATTTGGCGCAGAGCTCTAGAGCATGTGCGGGACACCTGGTCCCATTCCAGTCTGACTGGTCTGTATACATGCAGGAGCAGATCGACTTTCAATTGCATTATCTGGGTGTGTCTTAGTCTGATTTTTAAAACTTTGATTTTACTCAAGCTAACTTTTTAAGTCCAGTTTTTAGACTAATGCAATAGTTCGGTTATAAATCATATAAATCTACTAAGTGAAAACCTACCATTATCATTTGAACGTATGATCATTTCCCCCATACTGTCATTGCACCAAAAAATAATATTCTTTAATTTATTTGACCCTCATTATTGGATTCTTTGACCATGAAAACCTACCATTAACATTTAGAATCATGTACATATCATTATTAGCTCAGTACTTGTAGTATTTCCATAATGGTGGTTTTCTTCTGAATATAACTGAGTAAATGAAGATACATCAAATCTGTGGACACGTTACTGAATCATTAGAATGTCCGCTGCAATTTGGTGTCAGTTGCATGTCTATGGCTTTATGTGATACCTTGGAGTATCACATAAAAACCCCTGTAAATATAAGCATTCTCAATCACTATATCTGGAATATAGCCCACATCTGAATCAAACTTTGTGGTTTGATCTATTATGTTGTTATCCTGTGCTTTTTGGCTACATTTTCTGGGTGTTATTTGTGCCATTACAAGGATAAATGTTGAATTTGGCCCTGTCTCACAATGGTGAAAAACCTTAAAGATCTGGTGGATCCAGACGATGATCCAGATCACTGTCAAAATTTGAACGATTGGTCCATTTCTGACCTATGCTGAAAATTTCATCCAAATCCGGTCACAGCTTCTTAACGCTGATAAAAACGTAACTTCCCTGACAGAGGTAATGACCGCCTCCTTGACTGTCCTCCAGTCAAATCACCATAAGCAGCTGCTCAGACATTTCAGTAGTTTTTTAATTAAGATATGAGTCAAAGATACACATGTAGATTCAAGCCGCTCTTTAAAAGCCAAAGACTGAAATGAGTGATATCACAACAACCCGTTCTGTGCCAAAAAAACAAACCAACCTTTGACAACCACCTATTTACCTACACTGGAATGACTGTTTGAGTCAAAAGGTGGCTTTTCACTGGGGAGCTCCTTTATTATAGGCCTTGTGAGATACAGTGAATATGAGCTGAGAGCACAAAGTATGTTAAGTGGCTATTTTTGGAGATAAAAGCATGGAGTACACAACACCCTGATTCCATCTCATGCCAGAACAGGGACAGGCATCAGACTTTCTGCAACATATGATGTACTTGTGAAATCTGCACTTACCAGTCCATCACAGTTGCTGAGAGCCACAGAAGCTTCCGGCATGTCAGTCACATCTCCAGTGAAAACACAGTCTCCATGTATATGTTCCTTGCTTTTTTCCTCAAAGTCCTCTTGCCATTCCACAAAAGCCCCGGGGGCCACCAGCCTCCTGTTGGCCCTCAGGCGGAGGTGCAGTTCTTTCCCAAATACAGTGACATTAAAAAACAAGTGCTGAGCTGAGCCAGAGGTGACCGAGGGCATCTCGGGGGCACCGCGGGCCACCCGTCTTCTGCTGCCAGAGGCTGAGGAGGCATCAGCAGCAGCACCACCTTTACTTCCACTTCCAGCAGAGACCACGTGAGAAATGTACCGGCCCTGGGAGTCTGTGCTGAATGGCACGATAAGACCATATTCACTTAACTTTCCAGAGAGTTTTTCTGATGAGACAGATAGTGTCAAGTGAGAATCACAATCACAAACCTGTGGCAAGACACTGCACATAAAAGTTAAAGTTATGTGATTAAGAGGATGATATGATTTAGGATTTAGACACATCAAAACTGCAAACATGAGGACGAACTTCAGCTACTGACAGGTTAAACGATATTAAATACCTGTTAATGTACATTCTTTTTAAGAAAAATGGTTGGAATATAAAAACTGCAGACACAAAGGGAACTGCATCAGTATAACACATTGTATTGATTTGGTTCATCAGGCTGTTTCAGCCTCATTATGTTGACCTACCAATAAAAATTGGCCATCCCTTTCATCATTATTCTCTGTGATAAATCACATTTTGCTCTAAAGAATACAAATATAAAGGAGCACAAAGAGAAAGAAAACACTTTAATACTCACCATGTGTTTCTGCTGCGAAAATATGATCCAAAAACAGATGACAGAGTGAAAAGAGCATCAATAAATACATACAATCCATAGCGAAGGAGTAAAGAGTAAGAGCTGCCACTTCAGCGCTGACTTTTCCTTTCTGTTGTAAACTGAGCAGAGTCCTTCCTCCTGTGCAAAAAGCACAAAGGCAGGAGAAAAGTCCTCAGAGCTGAACTCCAGCGAGGCAGCGGGGCATTTCTGAGCCTTTCCCTCCTAGACGCCGAACTGACGGATATTCACAAGTTGTTTCCAATCTTTTGGCCTGTGCTGAACTGCAGAGACCGGGACTTGACCA
>JAQQAE010016242.1:0-11817 GCA_029823295.1 Pseudamia nigra
CGCGATAAAAAAATTGACGCCGTCAAAATTGATTTGCGTTAACTCGTTAATAGCGCGATATTTTTGACAGCACTAAAATAAAGTTTATTATTATTATTATTATTGTAGAACTGAGTGGTCAGGTGGTTTTTTTTTACCCCATTTTACCCCAATTACCCCATTAATAAAAAAAAAAAATCAACGATGAAAACTACAGTGCACATACCTTCACCAAGGCTGTTTATTTACCCAGCACCCAGTAATATACAGGAACTTTCTTAAAAATGTTGACAAAGGGGAAATTAAAATGTGTCAATTAGGTGGCATGTCTTGAGTGGTCTGTGCTTAAGTTTTTGTAGAATCCAGCTAACGAACAGACAAACAAACTGACATGAAAACATAACCTCCTTGGCAGTGGTAATAATCATGATTTACAGTAGAACAGTTCTTACAGTTCAGTCCAGATAATGGGATTTTCTAACCGCCCTTCATGTGATGTGCTTCCTGATTCAGGTGACTCTGATCCCGACCCATGACACCGAGGTGACACGGGACTGGTACCAGCAGACCCACGAGCGGCAGCAGGACCTCAACATCATGGTCCTGGCCTCCAGCAGTACTGTCGTTATGCAAGATGAGTCCTTCCCCGCCTGCAAGATTGAGTTCTGAGCTCCACCAACCCGCTGCCTCCACATCACGCAATGCTCTGCTTCCTCAAAGCTCCACGCACACAGTACAATACAATACAGTACATTAAATATAATATTATACAGAACAATACAATACAACACACAACAATAGAATACACTACAATACAATGTAAAACAGAACAATAAAATACAGTACGATACAATACAGTACCACAATACAGTACTAAAAACATTTCACTTCTGTTCATGAGATGAAGAAACATAACGCTATCCACTGTCACTTCAATTACAGATCAGAACATTTCTGATTGAAAGGCTGGGTTACTCCAACAAAGGTTAATTTAATCTAAGATTAATCCAATTTTCACAGACCTCAGTGTAGGATACTTTTGCATTATTAAATACCGGATTCAGAAGCCTCTGTTTAAGGGCTAACCTGAAGTTAACTCTTTCTTTAACAGTCTCCATGGCAACCACGGGTATGTCAGACTGGCAGCTAGCATGATAGCTACACTAGAGGCTAGCATGCTAAAACAGTGGTGGCTAACGTAATACTAATTTTTGGATATATCTAGCAGATGTAGCATGGTCCACTGTAGTCAGAGTCTGTCATAGAATAAGCTAAATCTGTCAACAGAACTGATGCCTTTGTAATCATCATCTTAACTGTACACAGTATCTGGGGCTGAAATAGAAGCTAAAGTAACTCTTTTGGTCTTTTAGATTTGATTTGTGTTAAAGTGTTTGTTTTCCCTACTAAAGGAGTGTGGCCATGTTGCCAGTCTGACATATAAAGTGCAGTAATCACCATAATCACAATAGCTGGGATTCCTTCCAAACGTATCACATTTTTAAAGCAAATTTTCAGAAATTTGATTAACGGAAATGCGTATCTATGTCTGTTTCTATCAACTATCTTTTGTGAGTCTTGGGAGGTGCTTAACCATGGCAAACAGATAGGTGCCGATGAACAGACGTGACATCATTTAAAAAAAACACTGGTCTGTAGTGATCTGTCTGCCGTTATTATGTACCTGAAGACAATGGAAAATATTGGAAGTGTTCTCCAGCTATGTGCACTGCAGCTTCTGATTGTGCCATTACTGTGTGCTTACGTGGATGTGTTCAGTGTTACTCAGAGGAGACGGAGGGATTGTGTTATAGCCTTTGCTTAGCTATTAGCTTAGCCTAGCTGTCATGTTCACATTTTTCGCATTTGTTATATTCGCTTCAAGTTTCCATCAACTGATGTGCATTTACTTTTTTATGATATAACAGACTTATCCACCTCCCTTAAGCGACAACGTTTTGATTCAAATTTTTGAAATTTGAGGTCTTTCCATCAAGACATTAAATGCACATTTTGAAAATGTGAGTTTTATTTATTTTAAGTGATAGAAACAAACCTAATGGCAACCCTCATTTCAACCTCTTTCTCCCTTTATTTATAAGGGTCAGGCATGAATTTACATCATGCACATTCAGAATCTCTGCTGAAAGGATAATGGTTGACACAGCTCAGTTTAATCCATGAATTAATGGAGTTTAAATCTTTCTCTTTGTTGGTAACCCAGCCTTAAAGGCCCACCTTCTGATTGCTCACCCCCTAAACCTCTTTTTCCATCACTGCTTGGCTCCTCATTTAGACTCCAGTACTCAAATGAACACCATACCTGACGTTCTGTACAAAAGCAGCAGCCACTGGCGACGTTTTAGGAGGAACTCTTCCTTCTCGGCTTTCACAGTTTAGTTGCTGCATGATGCTTGTGTTTGAGCTCAGAGAGATCTGCGTAGTAAAGGTTAATCTTTTCTTTAGGCAGCAGCATCGTGTAGACGTGAACACTGACCTTTCATAACCACCGGTCTGTCTGTTGGTTCAATATAAACATGTAGACTCAGTGTTTCTGCATCAACACAGGTTACATTCAGTAAATTCTTGGTTTTGTGAGGATGAAGTGGGTTTGGACTGGGATGTGTCATTTTAATTTAGTGACAGAGCTTTAAACCAGGACATCTACAGGCCCTTAACAAAGTCTAAATATGGATTAAATTAAGCTTCACAAGAACAAACCCCTAAAAGTCTCATATATGACGGTGTCATTACATTTTAATGTCCACATACATTTCATTTTTATTTTGTTCGACATGGGAATTATTTAGGGGATTTTCTTCTTTTTGATTATTTTCTTCACTTTTTAAATTTGTGTTCAATTTCATGATTTTTTTTTTCAAGTTTTTGTTAATTTTGTGGTCAGTTTGTGATTATTTTGTTTATTTTTGCTCATTTGTTTTGAAATATTTTCTTCGCCTTGGCTCAGTTTGTTTTTTAGGCATTTTTGGTGACCATTTTGGTTTTAAACACTTATTTTGTTCATGTTGATTTATATTTTTCATTTTCTTGAGTAGTTTGTTCATCTATTATTAATTTTTCTGCATTTTCATAAATATTTTGTTCATAGTCTTGATTTATTTTTCAATTTTGGTTCATTATGTGAAATATTCTATCCATTCCCTATTTGATTTTTTTGCTCTTTTTGTTGATTCATTACTTTTTTTTCATTTTAATCGACCGGCGATCCCAAGATTAATTCAGAATTAACAAAATGAGTCCGATCCTCCTTTTTATGCCTCTTACCTTTGACATTTAATGAGGAAAACAGGTAAAAAAGTTAGATGTGCATTTGTGTTCAGTACAAAATGTGGACATTATGGATGAACTGTGTCTTAAATTTGGCTAAAATGATGACCTCAAAGCGAGTGTTGCCTGTCGACATCCTATTAAAGCACCGTTTGTTTTCAATTTTGATTCTTCATGTCTAAAATCGATGGAGCCATGAACATGTAGCAGCGGACGTTTCAATCATCATCAGAGGGGTCCTTCATGACTAATGTGTTTCCGGAGGCGTCATTCATGTGCCTTTAGCTCGACAAGAGGATTTTGAGGAGACAGAAACCAGGGTACAAAAAAACGTAATCCAACCAAAACAGGACCAATGGCTTTACAGCGGTTCCACTAGGGCGACTGGACCAGGAGTTTACGATGTGAAGAACAGCTGAAAAGATGCAACAAGGTGGAACGGATATGAAAACATGGCAATGTATTATGACGTAAAAACATGACGTGGACGACAAAAAATACATAAAGCAAAAAAAGTGAAAAGATGTTAAAAATTAATGTGATAGGACAAAAACAACACAAAAAAACAAGACAAGAGTGAAGTGTTAAAAATACAATTGGACCAGAAAAAAATGTGCGTGAAAAACATACAAAAAGAAGCCAGCAATGATGAAAATAAAATGCAATGAAACTAAAACAATGTAGAAAATGAGAAAAAATGGCACATAACAGGAAAGAGAAAGTAGAAAACATGACGAGAGAAAAAAAAAAAAAAGTGATAAGACAAAAAGTGTACAGAGCTGAAAAATATGGAAAAAAACACAGGGAAAAATAATGTAAGAGTATGCATCCTAAACACTTGATGAAAAAATATTGAAAGACAAAAACAGAAAGATGAGACAAAATGACTTGAAAACACAAAATGAAAATTCTGTTAAAAAGACTTGACAAGATGAAAACGGTAAAAAGTACTGAGACCCAAAATGCAACAAAATGAAAAAAGACAATGTGACTTGTTGCATCTTAAAAAGTGTAACAACAAAAACAATGTTAAAATGTAATCGATGGAAACAACACTAAATTAGGTAAATAATGACAAAAAAGGCAACAAAACCAAAACAATTTGTCGAAAATGAAACAAAAAAGAAATGAAAATGAGATGCGACAAGGTGTCTTAAGAATCATAAGTTGAGAATGACATCAAAAATACGCAGCAAGACATGAAATTAGACAAAAACACAAACATCATGAGACGGAGTGATGTCAAAAAAAAAAAACAAAAGATGAAAATTATGTTGAAAACACTTGTAAACTGTAAAAAAAATCAAGATGAAATTGATGTCAGAAATGTTACAAAATGTAATGAGGTAAAAAACAGGAAATGAAAATTATGTAAGAATGGAAATGATTTAAATACTGAAAATACATGGAATGAAAACACATCTATAGTCTCTTATTTAATGATTTATTCCTTTAATTTCCTGAACATTTTCTTCAGATTTGAAAACCAGATTTTTTAAAATCTTCCACATCTGGACATCATGTCCATGTTGGGGCATCCGGTCTCCTTAGTGGACTTACTGTACTGTTCACACCCAGAAATCAGTAGAGTCCGTAATGTAAAAATCTCACTGATGTGTAAACCAAACAAATGTTTTCATGTGAATGTGTGAAAAAAGCAAGATGTTGCACAGACAGAAATGCACTTTCCTGAGAGTTTAATGTGAAGCACAGCTCGGTAGCAGAACAGACCTGTACATTTCAAAGAAATAAATATGTATATGCAGAGTTCTATTTGCAGAGCGAGCCTGAATGTGACCACGTCCAGGTCCAGCGACGACCAGGACGATGTTTGGAGCAAATGATGGTTTTTATATCGAGTGACTTTCAGAGGAAATTAAGTTAATGTCATTTGATTTTTGTCTGAGTTTAGCAGTCACAGGTTGCACTGTTTTCTCTCCACATTTATGTTTTGTTTGTGTTTTTGTCTGATCGTTCTGATTCGTAATGGGTCTATTTTTTGTAGACCGGGCAGAGGATGAGGACTGGGTTGCAGGGAGTCGAGCTGTAGCACAAAACACCACAAAAGATAAATTAATGACTGGTCATTTCAGCTCAGTTTTAGATGTTGCCTTTTTCTTGGATTAAAACATGTATGTCAGTGGTTCTCAATTGGTGGTTCGGGGACCACATATGGACACGCTCTGAATGGCTCATGAAGTATGTGGTTAAAAAAATCTGTAGAATCATGCTTATTTTCTGTTGTTGTACGTTTATTTTGGTGAGCATCTTTAACAGTAGCGCAGATATTTGACGGGCATGTGACACATTACACTCCTGGGCCAGGGCTGTGCATTCAGGCCAATATGGAAATAATTTGTAAGTTGTAATACCACCGGCAGCCACTGGGGGCACCATTCATCGGGCTCCAAGAAGCTATGACTTCTGTTGAGTTACATTGGACTTCTCCTTGAAAATACTTTGTGAATTAATGTTAGTCCAGAGTCATCATGGTCTCAGATGTCTTATCTGGACCCTCTAATAAGTGATCTGGTAAATCTTAACATTTTTTACCATGTTATTAAGATACTACAGCAAATAATCTGGAAAATCTCTGCCATGCTGGGCTTTGATTGATAGGTCTATATGACAGCTCCACTCACCCGTGGAGTTGGACCAAGTCAGAGCTTCATAGCTTCTATTTATTTAATAGAATGTAGTTTTTCCTGACAGACACTTGACCATACTTGTGGTTCAGTGTTTACACTAACAACACCGTGATAAACAGACAGTAATGTAGTGCTTAGCATTAGTTTACTCATAAGACCACTGACACTCTGCGCTCCTGCAGCTTCACCTCCACTTCTCTGAATATGGTTGCATCCTGTTTTTGGCTCCAAAATGTCATCCAGGAAGGTACAATCTGATTGGCCTGAAAATTGCACCTCAGAAACCAGTGGGTGACATCACCGATACTTTGTCACTGATGTGAAGAGGATATGGATCCTCTGGCGTTTGGATCGGTACGTTAATTTTAACCCTAACCCTAACTACACTGTGTATCTTATTGTTTTTGACTTTGCTTTTATTTTTTCCTTCTTTCATTTCTTGCCTTCTTTTGAATTCTTTCTTCCTCTTTTTTCAGCAACCTCTGCTTCCTTCTCTGCTAGCATCTTTCTTTCCTTTCCTCATACATTCCTTCTGTCCTCTATTGCCTGCTTTCTTCTTTCTTTTCATCCTTCTTTCCTCCTTACCTTCCTTGTTTCCTTTTTCCTCCAGTCCTTTGATCCACCTTTCCTTCATACTGTTCTTCTTTGCTTCTTTCTTTTCTATCCTCCTATCCTTTTCTCCTCCTCCCCCTTGCTTTCTTATTTTCTTCTTCCTGTCTTTCATCCTTTCTTCTTTTCTTGCATCATTCCTTTTGTCTTTCCTTTCATCCTCCTGGACTTTCTGCCTTCTTACCTCCTGTCCTTCATACCCTTTCTTCATACTGTTCATACTTGCTTCTTACCTTCTTTCTTTCCTACTTTTTCTTTTCTTGCATGCGTCCCTCTGTTCTTGCATCTTTCTTTTCTTTCATCCTTCCTTTTTATCCTTTATTCTTTCTTTGCTTTTTTCCGCCTTTCTGCCTGCCTACCTTGCTTCCCTTTGCCACAGATTCTCCTTGTCTGTCTTGCTTCCTTCACTATTTTTCCCTCCTACCTTTCTTCCTATCTTATCGCCCATCACTCTGGTTTCCTTTTTCTCCTACTTACTTACCACTTCTTACCTACCTTCCATCTTTCCTTGCTTCCTTCTTTTTCTCCCCTCCCTCCTACTCTCCTTTCTTACAAGATTCCTTCCTTCTTTGTTTGCTTCTTTCCTTGCCTTTTTTTGCTTTTTCATTTAGTCCTTAAATTTTTTTAATGACATTGATACTAATAACTAAGATTACTTTGTGGTCCTTGTTCTCAGCTTTTCTTTTTTGTTAATATTCTGATTGGTTTCAACTGGTTCTTCTTCACTCTGATTGGTTCTGTTTTGTGCTGATTCGTGCTCGAAGCATCTTCTCCTCCTCTGCTCTGTTTTTTCTCCTTGTATTGATTGGATTTAGTCTATATTTATGATCTTTTTCTGTAACAGAAACAGTACACATCTGTCCGTCTGAAGGAAAAACGTCCAACTTGTGTATTTGAAAAGCGTTTTAACCTGTGGACAATGGATATGATGCTGTTGTACTGTCTCTGAACTCTGTCTTTGAGACTGTGTGAATCCCTGAGGCGAATGCACTAAACAGGATCTATTTTTGTGAATGTAGAGTTAAAACATACTAGTGAACGCTGCTGGATCCAAACTGCAAATCAGAACACATTTACACTACGTGAACAGAGATACATGGTTACAGATCAAACCCCATAACATAAAAGAGCCCCACCCTGCGCAATCCTAAAATGTTAAATCTCAGTCTGCAGAACCCAAATCTGCAGAACCATAACCTGCAAATTCCCAACTTGCAGAACCCCAAACTGCAAAACCTGCACATTAAGATCCCACCTTGCAGAACCCTAATCTGCAGAACCCAAATGTACACATCCCCAAACTATAGAACCCTAAACTGCAGAGCCCTTCCCTGTAGAATTCCAACTTGCAGTACCTTGAGCTCTAGAACCCCAACTTGCAGAAACCAAACTGCAGAATCCCAAATCTGCACAACCACAACCTGTAAGTCCTGAATTTACAGAACTCCAACCTGTAGAATCCCAATCTGCAGAAATCTACCTGTAGAATCCCAACTTGCAGAACCTCATCCCACAGAACCCCCAACCTGCAGGGCCTAAATCTGCAAAATCCTAACCCACAGAAAATTAATTTGTAGAACCATAACCTGCAGAGCCCAACCTGCAGACCCCCAACCTGCTGAGCTATAAGCTACAGAACCACAACTTGGGAAACCCAAACATTAGAATCCCAATTTTGCAGAATCTGAAACTGCAGCATTTCAACATGTACAACCGCAAATTGCAGAACCCAAATCTGTAGAAACTTAACCGGCCGTATCCCATTCTGCAGAATCACAATTTGCAGAACCCAATTGGTGGAACCTAACCTTCAGAATCCCAATTCTGCAGCACCTGAAACTGCAGAACCCCAGCCTTCCCAACGCCAACATGCAGAACCCCAAACTGTAGAACCCAACCTCCAGAACCCCAGTTTGAAAAATCACAATCTCCAAAACCCTAACTTCCATATCATAACCCTGCACAACCTGAAACTACAAAACCCCAACCTGCAGAACCTTCCTTTTCCTGAAAATGACTTGAAACACATGCAGACTTTAAAGCATTGGTGAATTAAACAGACGTTTAAGTATGGCAGTAAAATCTTTGGTAATGTGAACAAGATGACATTCATTTTAGCTGCTGTAGGAACAAAATGAGTGAAAGAAGAGCACATCTTTGCATTGGTCGTCTCATCGCTTTAAAATGAAACTCATTTGATCATAATCTGGTGTCATCGGTCCATCTGATCTCTCTGCATGTGATTTATTTAGTTATGATACTGAATGTAATTGTTTAACATGGGAATAATATTAACAATAAAAATATCATGCTATTTTAAAGAGGTATATTTGAAAAAAGCTACTTGTCTTAACTGGTACTGAAAAGACTTAATATAATAATACTGGGCTGTGCTTTTCTTGTTTATTAACATGTTGTTAAGAGAAACTGTATTAATAGTTCTTTTAAACTCTGGTTTTGTTTCAAGTTTTGCATTGTAATAATCTTAGTTATGTTTATCTTCCTCCGCGCAATCAATATCTCTGTCTCTTTAAATCTTAACTGGTAAAACTAGAACTACTGCAGATTCAGTGTACAAGGGAAACAGCCTGGTGATCATCAATTAAACTACTCTGAAACCTACATCATATGTGTGTCTGTTTTTTCTTTACAAAGTATTTTCATTTGAGTCTAAGAAATATGTATCCAGAGGACAAAAAAGTACAATGATTACGTCACGAAGAGACAAAAAAGAAGACAAAACAAAATCAAAAAGACAAAATACACCACAAGTCAGAAATAATACATGCAACAAAATTGAAATGAGGAAAAACAGAAGTTGAAAACAATAAAGACAGAAAAAGATAAATGAAACAAGATGACAAGATGAAATACATGCAAGAAACACAAGAATATGTCAACAATTCACCAGGACAAAAAGGGAAGTCAAAGATGATGTAAGATGTGAACAGAAACAACAGAATGAATAACCTGAAGGACTGAGAGACTGAAGGCAAAGCGCGATGTGGCAGAGCTGAAGATGCTGATCCTTTTTGGGAGTGAAGGAGTGAGTATGGACAGGATGAGGACCGAGCACAACCGATGGACAGCTCACGTTTCCCAGGACAAAGTCAGAAAGGCCAGATTGAGATGGTTTGGACATGTGCTGAGGAGGGACAGTGAATATATTGGTAGAGGGATGCTAAAAATTGAGCTACCAGGCAGGGGACAAAGAGGAAGTCCAAAGAGGAGGTTTATGGATGTGGTGACAGAACATGCAGCTACTTGGGTTGGGAGAAGAAGTGGAAGCAGCCCAAAGAAGAAGAAGGAAAAAGTGAGGCCAATGGAATCATGTCCAGCTTTCAGAGTTGTGCGCATGGTTCCAGTCTTTGTGAATAAAATAGGCTAGAAGTGTAAGGATGAACTACTGGTAAGCTGTAGCACAAACATCGCCTGTAGAAGTGGTCTGGCGGAGGTGTGCCTAATGTGAGACTGGTGGTTTAATGTTTGCAGTGTGTGTTTAACGTGGGTGTGAGCAGACAGACATCGGCAGTTTCCCTCATCAGGAGTCGGTTACGGTACATCTGGAGGTGTCGTCATGGCAACAGATGGAGCAACAGGACGAGGCCTGAGTCATCACGAAGAGGAGAGGGATGACAACACCTTCATCATCAGATCTAACACCCACTTTTCAGTTCATTTGATTATGTACAACACACTCACTAATGTACTGGTGTGTGAATTCACAGCAGAAAAACACACTCAAATGCTTTTCATTTGAAAAAAACACAATTTCACTGAAGTCAAGATTAAAATCTGTTCTATTTAACTGAAAATTAACACAAAGACAATAAAATTCAAATTCAGACCCCTAAAAAGAGCTCAACTGAAGAATAACTTTATTCATTTACACGCATTATAAAAACAAAGCATGAGTGTATTTTTTTTTTCAAATCAAATATGTAAAGATATCAATAAAAAGCTGAAATAAAACAGGACAGACATGAAAAGAATATATATATATATATAAGGAATAAATCACTAAAGTAAAAACATGTTAAATGAACAAAAAGCTGAAATTGATTAGTAAAAGCAAAAAAGAATGAATAACATGTAAAAACCTCAACAAAATGGATTAAAAATATAAGAAAGAATGAATAAAGTATCAAATATCAACAAACTCTGAATATCAGCAAGAGCATCAAATGAAGAAATAATTTATAAAAATATCAGAAAGCTAAAGTCAATTCATCAAAAAATGTCAAAAACAAAAGAATAATGTCCAAAAATATCAATAAGCTGAAGTCAGTGAAAAAGTATAAAAATGAAGGGATAATAAAAAGAAGTCTGAGATGTGTCAATAAAAACGTAAAATGAACAAACAATATATAAAATGCCATTAGTAATGTCTAATGCAGATATGAGTGACCAGATATTAGAAGAACAGTGCCATCTGCTGGTGAAACAATCACATCACATGTCATTCTGATCACTACAACTGTCACTGCTGATCTTCACGAATGATCAGCAATCATCAACAGTGATCAATATATGTGCCTAAGAGGAAACTAAAACATACTTTATTTGAGCACAATTTCTCATTTTAACACAAAGTTGATGACGTTAAAGATTACACTTCATATCTTTAATGTTTCTGTTAAAATTCAAGCATTTTGAAAAAAAAAAACTAATGAAGCATCATTTTGCGTTTTTGTGACGTAGATTAAAATGAATAAGACTAGCAATTAAATATGCAAAATTATCAAAATAACCAAGAAAATGAATAATATAGCACACATCTGTCAAATATTTGCCACTTTAGTGACAGTATTCAATTTATGAGTAATTTGTTGTAATCTATTGGCATATGTTAGGCAGATTTTACTTGATTTGTTATGTCATATCTGTTAAATTTAGTTATTACTTATTAGTTATCATTTACTCAAAACCTGGGGTAAGTCTAGTCAAACAAAATTAATGAAAATTTTTACCTCAAATTTATTGAGTAGATTCTATAGGGTTGTTTTTTCAGTGTATGCACATGACAGCTTTGACTTTCTGTTTTCCACATTTGGCACTTGAACTATGGATACATCTTTACCATCCCCCAACACCTCAACTAACAGTCAAGACTAAACCAATTCATTCAGGTACGCATATTTGCTTGTTTTTGTTATTTAACATTTTCATAGTGAAATAACATGTAAATGAGACCCTTGGCCTGGGATATATTCAATATCAATCAATCAATCAATCAATCAATCAAACTTTATTTATATAGCACCAATCATAATTGCCGATTATCTCTAGGCGC
>JAQQAE010016243.1:0-11817 GCA_029823295.1 Pseudamia nigra
AATTGTAAAGCGCCTAGAGATAATCGGCGATTATGATTGGTGCTATATAAATAAAGTTTGATTGATTGATTGATTGTTACCTGGAAACACTTCTGTCTGTGTAAATACCATGGATTAAGGCTGTAAAATGCAAAGCTACCCATTTCTATACAATTTCAAGGTAGTATCAGATTAAACCAAACATTAAGAGACATAATGGCTGGGGGAAAAATGTATTTCTGTAAACTATCGAAGTCCTCGCCCTGTTACCCCACTATTACTGTGTTGTTACTGAACTGTAATGTAAAGTGCTACCTTTCTCGAATACACAGGAAATGCATAAGCAAACATTTCAGTTTCTCGACAAAAAGCAGATTTACTGCACTTAGACCAGGTTTTATTCAGCATGTGTCACATGGTTCTCATTGTATGGGATACTTTTCACTGTGATTTATAGTTTTCAGCTGTTACAAGAGGATATCATTTTGTCTGTCTTTTCCTCACCAGTAGATTTTTTTTCTTTCCTGATGGAACAGACACAGATATTCACAGATCTACCAGTAGTAGAATTCAGGGAGCATGAGACATCATTTTCACATATGGATTGGCCTCCAGAGTCAGCATCTTAACCCCACTGAGAATTTTTGGGGGGTGCTCAAGAAGACTTTGCATAGCATGCCGACTTTTCCATCAATACAAGATCTTGAATGAAATTTGAGCTCTATGACATTACATAAGCCTATTAAAACAATGCAACAGTGAATGCATGCTATAATTGTTGCCAAATGCAGTCCAGCAAAAATGTTAGTGTGTGTGACTTTGTTTCTTGTGCCGAAGCCAGGTGGTCACATAAAATTAGTAAGGGTCTGTGTTTTTTTTCTGTTTAAACCTTACTTTTGGCCCTGTGTCAGATACACAAAACATTAGACTCAATTCACCACTGTTTTTTTCACTTAACAGTCACATGATACAAAAATTGAGGCATTTTTATTCTTAATATAAATAAATGTGTTATTCTAGCCACAGTACAGGAACATGAACCCCCATTAAATACTTTTAATTCACTGTAAGCTTCCCCAAATGACTACATATTGTTCTAAGAGAACAGAATTAACTCGGCACATTAGATTAAGAAAGTAATTGGAGTGAATCTTTGACTGTCTAATTGACTCTTAGAGCGAGTGAGGTCTGCAGAATGGGATATTTAAATAAACACAGACGTAATCATGTATTTTCTCTCACTTTGTCAAGCTCCTCGTTTCACGGATTAGTCATGCTGAACAAGGCAACAGAGCTGTTGAGCATAAAATAGCAGCTTTGAAATGTATTTAAATACAAAAGGCAAAAACCTCAAAGCTGCACTGTTTCCACACTGGAATTAACAGAGCTCTAAAAATGGACTGAAGCAATGAAACCCGATTGTCCACCTCTGTCATTTTTAAGTGTCATTACCAGTCTCTTTTGAAAATGATCCATATCGACAAGCATACATCTGGTAGCAAGTTGACCTTTGCATCGTGGATTAATTACTGCTAACAAGGGGTTATTGGAGGATGTAGCCTGCAGGCACGTTCCCGGTAATCATGCAAATGTTGACTGTGCCACTGATAATCAAAGCCAGCTTAACCAAAATCTTTTACTTTTAAGATTAATTGCCAGCAGTTCTGCATTCTCTAACACTGCCTGGCCTGTGAACGCTAACCAGCTACGGCAGCAGACTCATACACCTTGTGGAAGGACTCCATTCATCACACTGTCAGTTCAATAACATCAATAGCCCCGTGGCCAGTGGTTAATCCAGCTACTTAGAGGTCCGCAGAGCCACACCTCTCCTCTGTTCACAGCACATCTGTCCAATTCGCAGCCACCCTGGTGCGTTTACCTACTCGATTCTAATCAGTCTCTTTCTGTTTTCCCACTTATTCACTCGACCTGAATAGACCTGATGACACTGACCAGCTCTGATAATCAGCCTGAGAGACATTATATTAAAGGTCGTGATTGCATCGTCGTACAAGTATCTCCACACAGTTGTCACCTTCATTAAGAACACAGCGGCAGTGCATGCAAATCTGCCCAGAAATTCAACCCTTCTCTCTGTGTTTGTGGAGCAGCTCTCTCTGCTCTCTGGGGCTGCTCTTGAGTCTGTTCTACCACAGCGTTCAGGCTGCAGTACTCCCTGCTGGCCTCCCCCCGCTCTGATCCAGGATCAGCGAGCTTTAACAGTGAGGATTGTCCCAAGTGGCTTTCTCTCAGTAGGTCTTGTACATGAGCTCTGAACACTTAAACAATTTTGTCAGTACTCAATTCTTCTGATTTTTCAGACTCATGACTTAAACGTATAATATACTGTATAACATTTCTGTTTTGAAATATTAAAAAAAAATCATTCAGCTTGCATCATGTTTTGCTGATTTCTACCTCCGCTAAGAAGGTTATATTTTTGTCTGTTAGTTTATTTATGTATTTATTTGTTTGCTTGTTCACAACATAACTTGACAATTTCTGAACAGATTTGGATGAAATTTTCACGATAGGGCAGAAATGGCACAAGGACACATTGACTAAATTCTGGCAGTGATTTGGATCATCCTTTGGATCTAGAAGATTTTTAAATCATTCTTCACCATTGTAAGACAGGGCCAAAATCAACATTTGTCCTTGTAACGCCTCAAATAACACCCCAAAAATGTAACCAAAAAACATAGGATAACACCATAATAGATTCTATCAAACCACAAAGTTTGATCCAGATGTGCACAATATTCTCAATATACTTACAGGGGTTGAGGAAAAATAACTGCTTTACGGTAATATACAAAGCTACAGACATGAAACACACCAGACTGTGGTAGAGAGTTTGCTGATTCAGTAATGTGCCAACAGATTTGATGCACCTTCAACAATTATGGAGCTACATCCAGAAGAAACCACCATTATTGTAACATTATTTTTCATAAGTAACTATTGAACTAATAATGATGTATGTGATTCCAAATGCTAATGGTAGGTTTCTTGGTCATGGAATCCAATAATGAGGGTCATATATATTTAAGAATATTACTTTGGTGCAATAACGGTATGGGGGAAATGAGCATAGGTTCAAGTGATAATTAATTTTCACTCTGAAGACAAACTGTGCTGCCTTGGTGGAGGTCTGCACGCTGAGTGCTTTAGTTGTATTTATATTTTCTCAAATATTTCCAACAACATTCAAATTCAGGAAAATCTGTAGTTTTAATCATTGTAATGGCCTTTTCATTTGCTCACCTGGTAATAATTTTGTAAGAGATCTAATTTCCTGTTGCCAATTTAATATTTAACATGACATAAATTAAAATAGCTTACTGCTATCTGATTAGAGTTAAAAGGTGCAAGAGCCAAAATCAGGACAAAAAGACAACAAAATGAAGACTGTGGGGGTGCAGACGTCTATTCTTGAGCCTAATTTTCCGTCCAGTCACTGTCATCCCTGCCTTACACACCCCTAATCAGCTGCACCCTGAAAGTCCATTCATTCCACTATGCTGCTGCGCTCATGCAACCATAACTCGCCCATTTATCCAAAAAATAATCTATTCCATCTCCGAAACCTCCTCCTGAATTAAGCTGAATAAATAACAATAGCATAAAAATCTCCAAAGCATAATTAACAAAATCATCAAGAAAATTAACAAAACTGAATAAAGTAATAGAAGCAAATTGTACAATTAACACAAGTACAAGTGACCAAAATAAGCAACAAAATGTAATCAAGAAATTGAATAGAAAGTCAAGAAAATGAGCAACAATATGGACAATCAAATATTGGTTTATATACGTTAACAAAAATCATCAGCTACATAATGCATACTTTTGTTTGAGTACTTCTACTTCTTCTTGAATCAACAGAATTATAAAGTAACGGTACTTCAGTACTCTACCCACCTCTGCCTGTGAAAACATAGAACAAAAGCATGAAAAGGCCACGATTTGAAATCTTATTGTTACAGTGTAGTACCATCTATCCCGAAGGTTGACAGGACATAGGTTAATAACCATGGATACTTTCAATAACATGCAGCCAGTGACGACAGCTCGAATTCAAGCACAGGCCTGTGTGGTACATGTTCAGATACACCTCTATTGTGTCTCTTCTTGTGAGAAGCAGTAGCTCCCCTATTGAACAGCAGTAGGGCCATTTATTCCAGAAAAAGGTAGGATGGAGGTCTTAATGTGGTCAGTAACCATGGTAAGCTGGTAAAGTGAGCAGGTAAATTGGTTCAGACAGTTTAAAGCTATTGTATTAACACAGCAGGTGTATGCAGATGGGGGGAGTTTGATTTCATGCTTTGTGAGGTTAATGTTATGAACTTTCACCACATTAAAACAAAATGAATAAGCAGGACATGAAAAAATGAACATATGATAAAAAATCTCACACAAACAGAAGGGAATAAGATGATATGTTATTGTCATTGAATAGACAGGTATACAGTGAAATTAAAATGTCACAAATGAGGGTGTATTAAAACACAAGACATGATTATAAAAGCACAATGCAGAACAAATGACAATAAGGATGAATTAGGCAAAGAAAAATGCAGGTGATAAATACGAAAAAAAAAAATCTTGCACATCAGGGTACTACAAATGCACATAATTCAAGCCTTGATGGTAGAACAGTCATGAGTGATTGTTTATTGTCCTTGCCGCTTAGGTTTTTTGTGACTTTTGATGCTCCTGTACTATGGAAGTGGTCTGTGCTAATTTGCTAATTTTTTTTGGTCTGGATAATTTGTGAATGATGGTGATGTAATGAAGAATATAATCCACAAAATAATTGGAAATAAAGGAAATAATAAACAAAATATACTATTTGGTAAACCGGTAATATTAACTTGTGCACAACCTGATTTGGATCACAATCTAAAGTTTGAGACAGACCATTTAAAAAGGTAGACATGAGGAAAACCTGCTGTGGTTTGTTTTGTCTAACTCACAAACATGATCCCTCTTACATACATGTGTAAAAGACCTGAGGTCATAGCCGGGGCTTGCCCTCATCCTTCTTATTTGAGCCTTTGTCCCATCCTGCCACAAACCACGTCTCTCTGGCTTTAACCTTCTTGCACTGACCCTAACCTTAACCACCCTGATGCATCCTCTTCCCCTGCATCAGATCCATGAGGTAATAAGCAACACAACCCATATGACCTCTCCAACACAAAACCTCAAATGGAGAATGCGCTTTGTGTCTGAAATGACAGGAACTTCTTTTCCTCTCTTTACAACAAGAGTGATGTAGAGAAAAGAAGAACATATTGACTTGGAGGCTCGGCTACAGAAACATCACAGGCTTTGTACTCAAAGCTGTCCAAGGTAAATAGCAGATCAATACTTTTCATATTCCACTGCAGTGGAGTGCTATCGACCAGGGCCTTCACATTGCCATGCTGTGTTACAACCGCCATGGCCGTTGCTCCATAACGTGCTATTTTAATCAAAGACAGACACTCTCTATGTCTGACAAGTCTGCCCTCATCTCCATCCACTAGACTCTTCCCCTCTATCTTCTTTTCTCCTCCTCCATCCCCTCTTCTTGTCTTCTCAAGGATTGATGGATCAGAAAAGTGGCTCCATCCACAGGGTAAGAGTCTAAAGAGAAGCTGTCAGAACCAAAGTGACACAGAGATAGAGACATCCACCCGAGTGCTTGTGTCGTTACAAGACAGGGTGACACTTAAGAGGCTGTTTGACAGTAAATCTGGGATTCAAAGTGTTCTTTGCTGGTGGCAAAAAGGAGACGCTTATATGCTTTAAAGGGGATGTTTCTCATCTCTTTTTCTTCTTTGAGAGGCCTGATTTGAGCGGTATCTGTAATGTGTCTGTTATGCTGTTCAAACTTCAAACTGAATACACAGCCATAGTACCTTTAAATTTACAGATGCCTACACACACTCTTACCTCCAAACACCCTCCAGTAACTGCCATGCAATTGTTGGATCCTCCTTTGCTGCCCTTCACAGTGTAATCCACAAACAATTGGGGGCCTGCGAGTTGATGATGAGCCTGAGGCCCAATAACATTCATTCTGCTTAATGTGATTTCACCTATCCGGCTGCTGCTGCTGCTACTGGAGAGGACCCCTACTGTCATCCTGATACAACCGGCACATCTGTGGTGCTTCTCTTTACCTGTGAACCACTCAGCAACACCATTGGCAACAATAGCAGATCAGGATCATTATTATGCTCATCACTGCCACCGGGTATGCTGTCACTCTCCGTGTCATGTTCTTCTTTACCATCACCATCATCGTATAGAGCGAGAAATGGGTATCAATGTCACAATGAGAGCTGAAGATGTGCAAGTGGAGGGTTCTCACTCCAGGAGGCCCCAATCAGCTCTCACTCAGAGAAATACAAGTAGCTTATTGTGCTTATTTACAGTCAATAGTATTGTAAAAGTGTGTACAAAATGACTGTTATCATTTCTTGGTTATAAAGGTTAAATAAAAATCTCTTTTGCACAGGTGACCTGCCCAAGACAGCAACACAAATCTGATAGTTTACAACTTACAAAAACACATTCAAGCAAAAGTACAAATAAGTTAAATTCCATTGCTCTATCAATGTTATCAGACAGGCAAAGCATCTGCAAGTTGACCTGTCAGACTCAATCATTTAAGAGGTGTTTGACTATGAGTTGCCAAGTCAGACGATCCAACACAAGGGTACAACGACAGTGGTGACTATGAGCTTTGCTGGTTGTAATGAATTTTAATGTTGTATAATACAGCGTCCAGCACTGAAAGGACACATTCATATAAATCAAAGTCAGCACAGACATAAATGTGGCATCAACTAGTGTCTGTTTGGCTTCATATGACAGGCAAGAATTGATTCTACAGCGAAAGCCCACTTTGAGTTTGAGCTTTTTCACAAATTGTGAGGAACAAAAGAGTCATCAATCACTACGCCCAAATATTTGTACTGTGAGACATGCTAAATCTCAGAGTCATGCAGAGTTATAATGGAGCATTTTGGGCCTTTGATTTGGAAAATACTATAAATTGTAATTTGTCAGCATTTAAAAGCGGTTTCAGACCAGATTTCTTTGGTCAGGGCCAAAGGCAGTTGGTGATTTTCAGGACCTAGGGAAATGTGGGAGTTGAGCAGTGTGTCAAAGTGTTGTCTACATAAAAATGGTAATTTGCACTTGGCACATTAAAAAAAAAAGTTCAAAACCTGGAATTCTGACACTGTTTTAAAAAGACACTTTTGTTAAATAACAAATGTGAAGAGGTCAATCCAAATGAAAACCAGTGAAATACTACTGCTTTTATTTTTGTACCTAAAATATCTGATAGTAAAGCAAAAGAGTGACACAACATGAAAGCTGTGATTGGAAAGCAGTTATTTGATTTATTTCTGAACTCTTTCAATATATGAATCCATTATGCAATGATGGTTGATGTCAGTTTTTATGTGAAAGAAATGAAACATGAATAACTGAATATTTGAAACAAGAAGCAGGGAAATGGCAAATCTCCTGCCCAGTTTTGAAATTGACTGTGACCTTGACCTTTTTCGTTTTAGGTCATGATGTATTGGCAACCAATAACCCCCCAGGGGTATATGATATGTGAATGACAACATAGCTAATATGAAAATTAGGTGGCTGTTGGCACAGTAACCCCTTGGTGCCTCTACCTACAGCAGTTTTGGTATCGCAGGTCAAAGTAGTTTTAAAAAAATAATGACCTAATTAATTGCCTAATTAATGTGCAAATTAGGTGTTTTTAACCATCTTAGCCCTTTCCCCTACCCAGGATACCCTTGTGCCATGTTGGTTAATTTGGGTTCAGGGACTTTGGAGATACAGAGCCAAACGTTTGGAGAAACCCACTTATGTATCAACAGAGCTCTCGAGAAATACAAAGGAAGGATAAAAAATTCAAAGAAATATCTCTCAATTTGTCTCCAGACAGGAACTGCAGGAAGGCTGATTTTGTAGCCAACAAGTAAAATCAGTATTTTCACCTAATATAGACATATGATGCACAAATAAATACACTGTCCAATGGAGACTAAGTATGTATATGCACAAACCCACAACTTAATCAGCAGTGAAAATATGTCAAGTATGTTCAAGTGCTCCTTCATCCCAGGATTGGGCACAATAAATTCTGAAAAGCCCTGCAAAAGCAACACTGTACCTGATATGATAATGTGGAGGAAGATAAATCATGTCCGCGTGTTTCATTGTCATGCATAAAGATGACACATTACTACTTGAATCCAGAGGGACAATATGATGAGGCAATTAACGGCACTGGATACAGACTCATCTATATATTAGAAGTTTTGTTTTCCATTACAGCTCCATGGAGATTGAGGTGTAGGGGTTTGAGTGTTCCCAACTTGACATGCTGCTTATTATTTAGGTCTACTGTGGTATGGCATCCATCCAGACACATGCCAGCAGAGTGAGGATTGTCTCCTTGCAGCTCAGGAAGGATATATTTACCTATTGCTGAGCTGCTAATAATGCCCTAATTGTTTTGCTTTGATTGCATATTGAGTTTTTATATTCATAATATTGTGCTGCGCTCACAGAAACAACATATAGTGCATCTCCTGTTGGGTATGCTTTTTAAAAAAATTTTTCTGAGGGAATCACATTGGTGGCACAACTCCCTTAGTAGTGCAGCCAATTATTGTCTGTTGTCAACAGCTGCTGCCCTTTTATCCCTAAACGCTTTTGGGGATTTTAGTTCAACATATGTGTCAATAATGTCTACAGATTTACAAGGTACAAATGCAATGAGTTATGTTATTACTAGTGATGTCAAACAATTAAAATTTTTAATCTGATTAATCACAGGGTCACTGGATTAATTTCGATTGATCACGATTAATACCCATTTGTGATTAATAAAAATTAATCACAGGGTCACTGGGTGGATTTCAATTAATCACTATTATCCACTCATTGTTTTCGTTTTGTTGCAGCAAAAACATTCATGACAGAAGGTGGTATATACACTTAACATATTTATTCAATACTATTAAATGTGTCTAGTTTCTATAAACATGTTAAGTTATATACCACTTTCTGTTATGAATGATTTTGTTGCCACAAATTGAAAAACAATGACTAGGTATTAATTTAATACAAACATGGAGGGTGTGGGAGTAGGGATTAGCGTAGAAGGTGGATTATTAAAACAAAATGACCACGCATTGATCTAATTTAAATTTTTTAAATCAATTTACACTTGGCCAGTGCGTTCACAAATCTGTTGTTGGCAAGGCTCACAGTGATGCATCTCTGTAACATATGAGCCATACAAGGCATGTGCTCGAAGGGCAAGAGTTTAGCCGCAGCTACAATGTTACGTGCACTGTGTCCCTATAGTTGTGATTTTTGCTTCAATTGTCCACTCATGTGCCACTGTTTGGAATTTTTTAGCACTTGCCTCCGCAAAGTGACACACCTCTGTTTTCATTATGGTTGATACAAACGACTTTAGTTCCCATGTGGTAGTAATGTGATGTGACACCAAGGTAGTTAGTGTTACTCCACAGACATAAGGGGGAAAAAAGAACAGTCCTGCCAGTTTTCTGCTTCTTCGTTCATGGGGTATAAAAGAACCTGACCTGTAGAGTCAGACCATGTCCATTAGTATTTCATATTTCTACAGTTTACCGGTAAAGTACAAATCAATATGACTCCTTATTCATATTTCAAATTAATATGTTAATAAAATGAGCAACATATAATTCATCAATTGTCTGTACATCAATAATCTATACCATATTTCAATTCACAATCAGTCAACTACGTAACGTTCAGTGTATACAAACTTCCGTGTAGCAGTTACTGTCAAACAAACACAAATAAAATAAAAACAGCTATCGGAAAGACAGCCAAGCCGAATTTAAGGCAATGTATTCAAAAGTAAATAATGGTCAGTTCTTACCAAACAGTAACCAAATAAACATAATAAATGATAAATGTTCATAAAACTCCCATTTTCTACAATGGAGTTCCACTCTGCCACACAATTTTTTTTCTCACTAAAATAATTGAATTAGCCACAATAATTTATATTGTAACTTCCGTTATAGATAAAAGCAGCTTACCACAGAGTTAGATTTTCCTTAATTGTGTTTATTACAATGAAAAATGCATATTTCTGCCTCAAGATGAAATCTGCCATCTTCTTTTTCCCGCAGAGAAGCAGCAGTGAATCAGGAGGGTCTGACCACTGTTTGTTCTGCCGCCACACAGTTACATTGTGGGATTTTGAGTTCTGTAGCAGTAATCAGTGGTTTATCCATGCTGATGGGTGTAATTGTGGGATTTTGAGTTATTGTACATTGCGCATGCGTTAGTTGCATTAAAATTTTTAATCTAATTAATCTTATACATGAATTAATCCAGATTAACGCGTTAATTTTGACAGTCCTAGTTATTACGCTTCAAAAATTTAAAGTATGTTTCCAGTGTACCAACCACCTACAGTGTTTAAGTCGAGCCAGGCAATAGTGAATAATTATTGATTTTGAGAAGGATGTCCAGATTCCTGAAGAAAATATCAAACAGTTGGTGGAAAAACTTGGCCTGAGGCAGATTTGAACATACCGGTGAAACACCGATCCAAAGCAAACTGCAAACTGAGTTAAGAAAAGGTTCCTGAACACTGTTGTGAATGTCCAGACATGAGTCCCGAACTTCAGTTACACCAACACTATTCATAACCATACAAATATTATATTATTTGTTATTTTATGATAAAGTAATTTACTTTGATTAAAGAGACATACAACGGTAAATAGGCTGGAAGAAGAACAGCAAAAGACATTTCATGAAATACATTCATTTTATTATTTTCAAATATTTGCAAGAAAATAGGATGACCACAATTATTCTTACCCTTGTTTAGAAATCAATCACAACCTCCAAACAAGTTTTCTGTTTGTCTCCATAGGGAATTTTAGCTCACTCATCTTGTGCAAAGGCCTCCAGGTCTTTGAGGTTCGGGAGAGCTCCTCGCTACCACATGGGCCTCAAACTTCTACAGATTCTTGATTGAATTTAGGTCTGTACTCTGACTTGGTCAGTTGAACATTCATATTATAAAAATATTGCATACATTGTACACTAATTAGGTACAGGAATTGTCTGTGAAGATTCTTAGTCATCTAGGTCATTGTTATCTTGTGGGTTCTTCTTCAGCAATTGGACTGATGTGTTTCTTGAAGACATTTCACCACCCATCCAAGTGGTTTCTTGAGTTCTGAACTGAACAGAACACAACAGAACTGAAGAAGCCACTTGGTCCAGCTGCTGAAGGAGAACCTACAAGGTACAGGAATCATTTGGATGCTGTGATCACTTTGTATCTTATGTCTGAGCACATTTAAAAAAAAATAAATCTTTGAAATAAAATACCAAAAGTGACAGTATTCCATGAAATATCTTTTGATTTTCTATCTTTACAGGTTATTGTAATGTTTGCACACTACCAGTAAGTTTGGGCAAACGTTCTCCTGTGTTTTTCTTTATTTTTTTTATTTTCTTAACATTAACACTAAAGACATCCAAGACCATAAAAGAGTATGAAAAATTATATAGTAAAGGAAAAAGTGTTACGCAACCCAGACGACAGATGACAGCTTTGTTTACTTATACCATTCTCTCATCAAATTACGAGGTAGTCATAAGTGACAAGTATGGCTTGTCGAGGCATAATTTGGACCATTTCTTGTCTTCTTAGGGTGTACTCACACTGGCAGTTCGTTCCGCGCCTGGGCGCGTTTCACACCTTTAGCGCGGATCATTTTAGTA
>JAQQAE010016244.1:0-11816 GCA_029823295.1 Pseudamia nigra
TATTGTGTGAATCATTGATTATAATTGTGGAAAATAATTACTATTGATATGTGAGCAATCAGTTCCCATAGTAATAACTGCTGCTATTATTATTATCATTACTATTACTATAGTGGTCCGTGGTTTTGTCATTTAGGAAGTTTGTAACATAAAGGTCCTGTGTAGCCCTTCGTACTACTCAGTTCCTATGAAATAGCCCTCAGCTTCAAAAAGGTTGGTGACCCCTGGTTTAGAGAGTTTAGAGAGAGAGAGAGAGTGAGATAAAAATATGAGTGCTGCATAAAGCACTATATGAATATGAGTGCATCATACACTTACTGACGTCATGGAAAGTAACTTTATTCAATTCAGGGCAAAAGTACACTCAAACCACAGTACTGTAATTGTAATAGCGTGCTCATAATTCATTTTGCCAGTAGGTGGAGTAGTAGAGCAAATGAAGCCTCGTGAAGCTTTGCACTTGACTGAACCAAGTTGATGAAAAGCTTCAATGCTTCATGAGGCTTCATCTCGCCATCACTACTCATAAACCTCTGATGCATCAATAATTCACCAGGACACAGACAATAGCGTTTGACGATCAAAATTTCTAACAAGATCTACAGATACCCCAAAAGTCCAACTAAAACCTCCGCCCTTTGACCATATATGGGCTTCCTGCCCTTAATTGCAGTATAGGACACACCTGCCACAACCAGGATTGTGTCTGTCTTTAAAACAACTAGTCTTTGGTGTTGCAGTGCCTAGTTTTTTTTTAGGTAAACTTGCAGCATTTTGCCTGTATGCAGCGGGTTTATTTTGTTTCATCCCCATGGCGTGTCAAGATAAGCCCGGCTTGAAGTTTCCTTTATGTGTAGGGCTCTTTATGGTTTATGCTTCACTTTGCCAATGTATTTCACTGAAGAGGCCCCAGATGTCTGATAAAACCAGAGAAAACACAACACTGACCCACTATGGAAGACTTCTTATTGGGCTACATTCTGAGGAAAGGGCCAAAGGAAGAAAGACCTCAGAGGATTTCCTGGATGTTGACTCTGATTACCAGTCAGACATGCGTAAGTTTGAAAATGTGTAAAAAGTATTTTATATTTAAAGGGTCATGAAGAGGATATAAGGAAGAGCAAAACATTTAATGGAGTACAATCATTTTTGGTATTTTATTTCAAAATTGTGCAAAAAAGTCATTGTGAGAATTATTTATACCCTCGCTTAATGAGTTGCAAGGCCTTTGTCAGCGGTCACAGCCTCCAAGCAATTCCTCGACTTAGTTTCAAAGTGTCTACTAGAATTTTAGCCCACTCCTTTTGTGCGCAGGCCCACAGGTTTTTGAGATTGGAAGGATTCCTTTCCATCACACTGGTCTGAAGCTCTCTCCACGGAACCTGAATGAGATTTAGGTCTGGATTCTGGCTTGGTTAGTCCAAAACATTCACATCATTGTCGTGGAACCAAACATGGACGTGTGCTCTGGATTGTTGTCTTCATGGTACGTCCAAATCGGCACAAGGCCAGGTTTTTCTCCAGACTGACGTTTTTTCTTCAAGCTATTGAAGTAGAATTCTTTACGTAATGCCACTCACCTCTTACCATGCATTAATACTGGGGGTATTCTGAAGTATTTGAGTAACACAGAACCAAAATATCAAGGTGGAAAAGTTGCACAAGGGGATGCCAGCCTAGAGGGTTTGAGTTCCCTCTTTAAATTCAGGCACATGAAGTAGTTTAGCCTTTGCAAAATCTTACCTGTACAAAGTGAGGTTTTGTTTTTCAATTTTATGGTCAAATGACACAAATGGAGCTTTTAAAGCACAGGGATGTGACCTTTTTTTTTTTAAGTAAAAAAGGTGACGTGTTCACCTCAACCCCATAGGCCTGACATTCAGTGACGGGAGTGGGAATATAACGTTTGGGGCCGTTTTTCAGTGACTGGGACTGACAGCTGTGTTAAAAGCACATCAAGATACTGGAGGAAAACTTCACTCTGCAGATAAACTTGGCCTTGTGCTGCTTTGGACCTGCCATGAAGACAACAAACCAGAACATACTTCAGTGTTGGTGAAGAAATTGTCCCTGGACAAAGATGTGAATGTTCTGTACTGACCAAGCTAGAGGCCAGTTCCAAATCTAACGGCGAATGTGTGGAACCTGTCTAAACGCAGACGTGATGGCCTGTGCAACAGTGGTTTGGAGGCTGTGACTGCTGACAAAAATGCTTTGCAAGTGGTTTAAGTGTGTAAATAATTCTGGAAGTGACAATTTAAAAAAAAAAAAAAAAAATTCTGTATTCCATGAAATGTTTTTTGCGTTTCTTCTTTATGGTCTATTATAACATTTACGTGTCACTTCATTTGAAATAAATCAGTTTATCTCAAACATGGCTTATAGTGCTGTAAAACTGGTAGGGGCATGAATATTTTTGGGCTTAATTATGCATATGTACATTTAATTTTGGGACAGTTTTGTTTGTTTTTTTTTCTCTATTGATTTACTTTCTATTTTTTCATTAATTCATTGTCCTTATGCTCATCTTGTAGTTTGTTTTAGTTTGTTTCTATTTTTACTATTTTTGTTTTGGCTCTCTTGTTCATGGACTGTTTCGATCATTTAAAATTTTATGTTTTGCCATTTTTTTTTCTTTAAAGGTACATTTATTGGAACAATATTTGCAGCCTACAAGATACACAGGTTAGGATTGTCTCATTTTAGTTTAAAAAATAAATATAACTTATAACACGGTGCACCTGATGTATTATATATCATTCAACATAATTATACACAACATCAGAAACAAGGTGTACTAGGAATATGTGATTTAAGAGTTAGTTATCATTATATCCCAGTAGTGGTAAGAGATTCAAGATACAGTCTATTGCTTAATAATTTAGGAATAATCATCTTTGTTTACTCAGTTTGTTCATGTTCCTTTTTTTTTTTTTTTCTTTTTTTGTACATTTTTGTAATTTATATTCAGGTTTAGGTGTTTTTGTTTTGTTCATTAGATCATTTCTGTGACTGTTTTTGTGATTTATATTTTTTGTATATTTTTGATATTTTGTTCATTTTATGGTTCTTTTAGAATCAGCAAACATGTAAGAACAAATGAGTTTATTGCTGACAGCCTCTAGTAAAAAAAGATCAAATATGTACAAAAAACTCTTTTTATACACAATCTACCTATATACAATTAAAGTGCAGTGATGAATTCACGCATCAAAAGCATAAATTGTATTAAGTATTCATCAAAAACACAATGTTACACTCCTTTTTACTAGTGATCTTTACACTGTTTTACTATATGTTACAGCTCAAAGCCATTATTTACAAGACTGGGGGGCTCTCGCAAAGCATGGTGATGGCTTTTTAAATCTGGGAAACAAGGTGATGGAACGGTTCCTGAAAATGGATCCGAAGATGGAATGCACCAGTGACTCCATGATGCTTCAGGTCCACGGTGCGGATTCCACACCTGGAGCTCTGTTTTGTATCGACAGAGGTGAGTTATGGTGTACCTTTACTTGTGCAGCAGTGTTTGGTGCTGCTTTTTGCTTTCACTTATGATCCAAATCACCATCTGGATGCAAGATTTGATAAAGTTAATCACTGGTTTCTGTCTAGTTTGTCTAAATTGAGCTACATGACTAAATGGCTCCATCTGGTGTTTGTCAGAGGAACAGTATCTTGAGTGACTAATAACTAATTGCAGTGACAATTATTTGGTGATTTACTAGTTACTTTAACTACATAATGCCAACACATTTAAATATTTATCCAATACTGACAGTAGTTGAGTGTACAGTGCTGACTAGTGTCTCCTTTGTTAATTTCCATGTCTCAGGAGGTGGTTTGCCTCCGCTGCCTCTGTCCAAGCTGCCACAAAGCTGTGGTTACACCATTCAGTCAACATGGTCGGATCTGGTTTTAATTGTTCCTTATGATGGCTGCTTTGTCACACTCCAGGTAGGACACTGGTTGTTGGCTTCTGTTAAACTACTGGTGGCTCTGTGTTCACAAACTCATTGTTTCAGATGGACAGTTATGTCCTTCCCTTATGCTGGTGGGGTTTACCTGTCAAACTGTCCTGTCCTCTGTTGAGACCGTCTGCATCCACCCCCCCTATGGTCACCTGCCATCCTGAAGGCATGGTGGTGAGGACCACATGGAGCCCCCCTGCATCCAAAATGAAAGTAAATAGTAAGTTTTATCTCAACATCTGTATTTGTACTGTTTTTCTAAGTGTGCTCTGCACAGACTGTAGTTGCAATTGGGGCCAACTGATTTGGACTAAAAAAAATTTTTATACATTGAATGTTTAATACTTGTTTATGTACTGTATTTTGTTTTTCTGTGAAGTGGGATAAGTACGTAATTTTCATGATGGCAATTTAATTTTGTAATGTTCATTTTTGATTATTTTATTTATATTCATTTGGTTTTTATTTGTTCTCATCTTTTTGGTCTTGAGCTAAAAAAAATTAGGCACCTTTGCTGAACGTGGTCCCTAAACTATTTTAAGAGAATCATCTTTCTGTATAAACAGGGGTTATAAACCATTACAGTTGCCAACATTGCACTGCAGTTTAATGAAGTGATGTAAACAGGGCACCATCAACCATCTGTCTAATGTTGTATTTCCTTTCAAAATATCAATATACACAACACTGGCATAAATGCAGTAAAATGCTATTTGCTTATTTGAAAGTAATGTGTATTAATTTGCAGTAAATGGTACCTGGGAGCCGTTGATGCAGGCCATACCCAGGTGTGGCTTCAGTGTAGTCGCACAACCTGAAGGTGTTGTCGTCTCTGTTCGCTACAAACCTTGCTTGCAGCAAAAGGTAAAATGCAATGTTGACTTATCAGAGTTTTTAGAAATTGTACAATTTGGCCTAATTCTGCTTTTTGGTCTGTAGGATGGAATGTACAGCATTGGACTGTTTGGAGACGCAGAAGCTGAAATTTCCTGCCCATCAGAGTCACCGGCTCCAGCTGATCCCACAAAAAAAACACCAGATGTTCCAGATGGTCCTCAGCCATTCACTCTGTCTCCTTTTTACCCTTGGTATTCCCCTGTGCGGCCTAATGGCCAAGTAGCAGAACAATTTTATCCATATCCTTTCAACATGCTACCACCACATGTCCCATCTGAATGGAAACCTACTGCATCCTCACCAGATAACCAACTTACACAGAGCCAAATGTGGCACCTTTTCAACTCTCTACAGTTTTATCCTCAACCACCTTATCAAATTCCTCCTGCACAGCAAACTGTTACTAAACCGACCAGTAAAACACTTGGACAACCATCATATCATGGAGGAGGGGCACAACCACGCAAACCTGTGCCATCAAAGCCCCCTGCTTTGGAGAATTCTCTGGGACAGATGTACCCATTTTTCTATGGATTTCACCCTTCATTTGTGGCACAAAATCCTTATCAGACACCTGTGACACCCATGGCGCAAACAACCACATCAGCACCACAGAACCAAGAACAACAACGTCAACATCCACCATATGTAGGAGGTTCTACATCTAAATCCCAAGAAAACAATCTTTATTATCCACTTGCTTACTATACCACCAAAAACCCTGCTGCTGCTGCTTGGGGGTCACCCATGTCCCCTCAGCCTGAAGCCTCACAAGGCCAAGTGCAGAAGCAATTTGACCTCTACCCCTATAACAATGTATGGGAGCCTGAAAAACCTCCAGAAGAAGCCAAACCACCTCAACCTTCAGGTCCCCGAGACCATATTCAACGGCCTCTCTTTATCGACCTAAGGGAGGCTAAACCCCCCTCTCTTCATCCAGAACTGACTGTAACACCTCGGCCTCAATCTCCACAAAGTCATATCCAACTGCCCATCAATTTCTTCCCCTTTGACCAAGGAAGGAGGCCTGAACACGCTCCTGCTGCTCGAGAACCAGCTATGACACCACGGCCTGGAGGCCATCGAGGTCCAGTGCACGAGTCCAACAACCTCTACCCCTTCAGCCATGTATGGGAGCCTAAACCTCCCTCTGTTGCTCCAGAACCAGCCATAACTCACCAGCCTCAACCTCCACACCACCATATTCAACAGCCTATCAACTTCTACCCCTTTAACCAGGTGTGGAAACCTGAAAACCCTCCTGCTGCTCGAGAACCAGCTATGACACCACAGCCTGGAGGCCATCGAGGGCCAGTGCACGAGTCCAACAACCTCTATCCCTTCAACCATCTACGGGAGCCTAAACCTCCATCTGTTGCTCCAGAACCAGCCATAACTCGCCAGCCTCAACCTCCACACCACCATATTCAACAGCCTATCAACTTCTACCCCTTTAACCAGGTGTGGAAACCTGAAAACCCTCCTGCTGCTCGAGAACCAGCTATGACACCACAGCCTGGAGGCCATCGAGGGCCAGTGCACGAGTCCAACAACCTCTATCCCTTCAACCATCTACGGGAGCCTAAACCTCCATCTGTTGCTCCAGAACCAGCCATAACTCGCCAGCCTCAACCTCCACACCACCATATTCAACAGCCTATCAACTTCTACCCCTTTAACCAGGTATGGAAACCTGAAAACCCTCCTGCTGCTCGAGAACCAGCTATGACACCACGGCCTGGAGGCCATCGAGGTCCAGTGCACGAGTCCAACCTCTACCCTTTCAGCCATCTACGGGAGCCTAAACCTCCATCTGTTGCTCCAGAACCAGCCATAACTCACCAGCCTCAATCGCCACACCACCATATTCAACAGCCTATCAACTTCTACCCCTTTAACCAGGTATGGAAACCTGAAAACCCTCCTGCTGCTCGAGAACCAGCCGTAACAACACGGCCTGGAACCCCACTGCGTCATATGCAACAGCCCAACTTTCCCGAACCCTTTGACGATGCATGGGAGCCTACAAACCTTGATACCACTCAAAAACCAACTGTGCCACCTCAGCCTGAATCTCCACATGGTCAAATGCAGCAGCATTTTGACCTGTACTCTTTCTTACAGCAGGTCCAGCCACCTCAGCCTAGAACCTTACCTTTAGTTCCACAGAAACCACAACAGTTTGTTCCCCCCAGTCACCAAAGACCACTTGATTCTTCAGTCTCGCAGCCAAATAATATTGGTATGCGCCCACACAATCTGCAACCTCACACTCGGTTTATGCCATTTGTGCAGTGTCCTCAGGTTTGCCCTGTTGGATTTTCCAACTGCTGCCCACAAATTGCTTTTCATCAACATCTCCACCACATTTTGCCAGTTGGACATAAGGGTAAAGCTAATCCTCCAATCTACCCAGGACTCCCAGGCCTCTTCTTAAATGCTCGCCCTTCACCTGCTCAGAGACCAAGTGACGCACAACAAACTCCTATTCTTCAGATCCCTCCACTGCAAATACACACTGAAAATCAGCCTCATCTTCAGCCACCAGATGGCAACAGTGCTGCACTACCTGGAAGTAATCCCAGAAGTTTTGAACCATCACTTTACTCCTTTTCAAACCATCCCTATGGGCCAGGTCTATCACAAAATGAGATTCTCCAAAGCCAGGATGAAATAATTTCTGACAGACTTTCCAAGCCTCCTGCTAGAGTTTTGGACCCAGTTAAACCAGTAAATCAGAATTGGCCCTATAATGTACCAGATGATGTCCCCTTATTCCGTGGTGGCTTGAATAATCCTTCTGGACCTAATGTTGCATATATATATGAGCGTCAGCCATCGCAAACATCCAGTATTGCTGAAGGGTCAGCACGAATGTCCACAGGTGAATGGGATCCTCATTTGGGCCTTCACCAAATGCTTCAAGATGCACAAGCGCCAACTAAGAAGCTTCAAGTCTCTGACCAGTCATCACTCACGCAGCAACGTATGAATGACCGGAAGAAATCAGTCAAGCGTCAAGAGACCGATCCCTCACACTCGTTATCAAAAAGTTACCTGCTGCTCCAGCATGGCCCGCCAGGGAGGGAGACCAGAAAATCCCCACTGTCTCTCAAGGAACCAGCTGGACAGTCGGATATTCAGGACCACAAACTTGCAAATCATTCCAACAGTAAATCTCAGCCGGGAGATAAGTCTGATACTGACTTGATGCCAGATGAGTTAGACCAGCCGTTCTCTGTTTCACACGGCCTACGTTCAGTGTCTTCACTCCAGGGCACTTCTGTAGGTTTGGCCAATTTAAAACCTAAATTTCAGTCTTTTAAAGATTTCTGGAAGAGCTACAGCCAGATGCAACACCGTGACACTCCTAAGAAGTCATTTCGGCACTGGACCTCTGTGGGTGACGAGTTTAATGGTAAGTAGACCTGTGACTAACAGTTGTTTTCATTGCCGATTTACTCTGTTTTTTTTATTTCTTTTAATGAATAAAGTAATTATTTGGTCTACAGAAAATCAGAAAGCTATGTAAAAGTACAGCTCGAAGCCAAATTTAATGTTTTCACATGTCTGCAACCCAAAGATACTAATTTCATTTTGATGGAATAAACAAACCTGAAAATATTCAGTTAATTGTAATTCAATTTTTAAATTGAAAAAAGTACCTGTATTTACAGAGTCAAACCAATTCTCAAAATTCTTGTTGATTAATTTAGTAATCAAATACTAATTGATCAGTTGGTAATTGTTGAAGCTCTTGTAAGTCTAATGTACAGTATATTATGTTGTGAAAATGACCATTAAACAAATGTCTCTCTTTAAGGACTGAACCAACCCTTCCAGAGAGGGGGTCGAAACCTGAAACAGAAATGACCTGGCATTGCTGTGAATAAATTAATAGAATTATGTTTGCTGTGTGCCTTTTTTCTTCTTGGTGAATTGTCCTCATTGAGCTTTATTTGCTTATTTTGCATGAACCAGTGCTTCCTGTACATTGACCCATCCATGGAAATGCTCTTTCTAGAATTTCCTCATTCAACACTGTGCCCACCATGAAACTGTATTTGCATTTCTTAGAAAATACTTGTAACAATTGGGTTATTCCACGTAGCACTGATCTACGGCTGCTTTGGAGGTTTGTGTTAATATTTTAAACATAAGTTAAAATGGAATTAATTTGACTTCATGTATGTAACCAGTAATGCGAGTATGTAAATGTATATAATCAATGCACTTCATAAAATACTGTGTAAACTGGTTGAAACATTTACAGATTTGAGCCCATTTGTTTTTGGCAGTTATACTGGTGGAAATGTCAGTGGGTTCACAAAAATGTCATTGGCATAAGCAAACAAAGTGGACAAACGGTGCTTTATTTTGCAACTGCCAAATGCCTGTTTGTGCCAGTAGTGATTAAATCAATGTCTTCATCAAGCTCATAAATTATTTTAAGACACCTTTTGTTATGGACATAACATTTCCATGGGAAAATAAATGTTGGTGTATGAAGGAA
The DNA here is from genome assembly GCA_029823295.1 of Pseudamia nigra. Lineage (NCBI taxonomy): Eukaryota > Metazoa > Chordata > Actinopteri > Kurtiformes > Apogonidae > Pseudamia > Pseudamia nigra. The sequence continues at coordinate 9,382 of JAQQAE010016244.1, forward strand.
AGTCAAATGCCTTATGATGGAAAAACAAAAAAGCACTGTTTGCCTTGAACGCATTTATTAAATCTTATTTCCACACAACTTTTTCTGTAAAATATAATGCTCTTATGTAGCATGAAGTCAACATCAGTGTTAACTTTAAAAAAAAAAAAAAATTCCCTACAGATGTCCTTTTGTAAACTGCAAAAATAAATGGTTCCATTTCATAGGAGTTAAAACCTTCCTATCACAGAAAACACAGGTTGCACTATTGCCAGTGTTGGTAATAAATGTAAAGAGTTTCTCTTTTGTAACATGGGCCCTTTAATATTTGAATCTTTCCCGTCCTGGACAAATTGGTTTAAGAAGAACAGGTTGTGCCTGGACTACAGGGACATGGACATCGACACCTGCACCAACAGTTAAAGCAGCTACATCCCTCTTCCATAGAACCAAGGGGCCCTCATTACTCTGGGAGGCATCTGATGCAGAATCAACGACTGGAGCCGGATCAGCAGCTGGAGCCGGATCAGCAGCTGGAGCCGGATCAGCAGCTGGAGCAGCAGTTCCTGGAGCGGGATCGACAGCTGGAGCAGCAGCTGCAGCGGGATCCACCGCTGCAGGGGCTACAGGTACAACCTCAGCTGATTCTGCAGACTCTGCAGACAGGAATTCGGTCAGCTGGGGGTTGTGGTGGGGGGTCAGTTTGTGGTACCGCAGACCATGCCTTGACAACGTGTTTCCTGCTTGCACATGGACCACTGGTGGCAAGACAGGAACAACAGGTGCGGTGCTGTTGGCATCTACAAGAGGTATCTGAAAAATTTTGTTAACAGACTCAGAAAAATACATATGTAATATTGAACCTAATCTGAAAAAGATCAAACAGTGTAGAAAATGCCACTTAGAAGGTAAGGGTGCATTTTTAAATTGAATTGTATTTCGCTGTAGACAGTATGAACACAAATATTTGTGTTTTCTTCTGTTAGTGTCATTTTATTGGAAAATACACAGCCATTTGTCACATTTGGATCTGCTGTACCAACAGAAAAAAATCAGCCAAGGCCAGTTAAGAACCAAAAATATCTTAAAATAATTAAAAAAATGTGATTTTACACTGTGGTGCTTCTATAGGGAATCAAAGTGGGAAGCTTAATTGTTAAAATCTACAAAAGTATTCTGTTTATTTAAAGAAGTGGTAAAGTGCAGCACGACCTCACTGTTTTTGACTAATTTTAAATTTGTTTACTTGGCTCTGCCCAAATTATTAGCTATTGCCAGGTAGCAAATAAAGCCATTGACAAGCAACTGATGCCAAATTGTAGTAAAAAGTCTGCTGATTCAGCAATGTACCCATGGATATGACTGATCTTCAACATTTACAGAGCTAGATCCAAAATTTAATTATTATTATTAGTCAATATTATGATTTATTTAATTTTCTAATTATTGAACTAATAATGACATGTGATTCCAAATGCTAATGGTAGGGATTCATGGTCAAAGAATAATAACGAGGGTGAGATAAATTTAACATTTTGGAGGAAATGAGCATGGGTTCAGGTTATAACTGACCTGCCTTGTCTTTGAGTGCTTTGTAGTTATTAATTTGATATTTTCCGTACTGTCTGAACTTTTTCAGATTTTAATTTGTAGTAAAGTTGATGACATTGGTTATTAAAATAACTGACTTGAAAATAACTTTCTATATTTTACCAGATTGGAGAACATTGTGCAGTCCACTGAGTGTTGAGAGTTCAGGCCTCTGGCTTTGCAAATTCCACGTGCCTAGTAGAAGAAAACAATGGTTAAAACAACTGATTAAAACATTATTTAATCCGTTTTGTTTATTTTAAAACTCTGCAACAATAATGATGATTATCACTTTCATATAACTTGCAATAACAGAACACATAAGAGTGGTGTAAGTTGTGTGTTCTTTGTGTGGACTTACAGCCATGATGTCATTCAAGGGCTCACAGGTGTCATTTACACAGTTGGCCTCAATAACAATATATTCCACAATATAGATCGGCCCACCAGACACAAGCTGAAAAAATCAGTAAGGATCATAAGTCAGTTGCCAAGGATTTGCTCTCAGTTATTATTTTTCAGTGTAATTCACTGTGTTTCCGCCCAAAAACAAGGTTTTTCACTCAGTGCTTATATTTCAGTGTAATTCACTGTGTTTCGCCCTAAAAAGAAGGTTTGCCCTCAGTTATTACAGCCCAGTGTAATTCACCGTGTTTCGCCCTAAAAACAAGGTTTGCCCTACGTTATTACATCCCAGTGTAATTCACTGTGTTTTGCCCTCAGAAACACTGTTTTGCACTCAGTGCTTATGTTTCAGTGTAACTCACTGTGTTTCGCCCTCAGAAACACTGTTTTGCACTCAGTGCTTATGTTTCAGTGTAACTCACTGTGTTTCGCCCTCAGAAACAATGTTTTGCACTCAGTGC
>JAQQAE010016245.1:0-11816 GCA_029823295.1 Pseudamia nigra
TATGTATGTATGTATGTATGTATCTATCTATCTTGTTCACTTTCTTGATTATTTTATTCGTGTTCAAATTTTTTTTTTTGTAAAAAATACTGTAAATAGACAAGAAAGACACTTTTGAGCAGCATTCAGTCATTCCCTGCAGCTTTGTTCAATGTTTCAGTGAGCTACAGCTTATGGAGGGAAATTTCTATGGTTTTTCCTGTGGTTTTATTCATATTAATACCATTATTGATTGTAGATATCAGTCTAGATCTTTATTGATCCAGTAACATTTTCTTTGTGGAAAAACCCTGATACAGATTTCCAGCAGCAACTTAAACTGTTTTATTGTGCTTAACAGCTCTTTAAATTAATGCCTGAGACGGACATCTTTGATTTATAACGTGCACGTCAGAAAACATGCTGACAGTGATAAAACGGTACAAGCTCAGAGGCATACAATTATAATGGGTTAAACAGTTAGAACTGGTTTAAACAAGTGTTATCAAGTCTTTTCAACACTCTTTAATAAAAGGTTTTTCTATAGTTCTTTAAGTTTGTGCCATGTGCACAGACAACAGGTTTATTCCAGCTGCAGAGAATCTATTGGATCTTCAAGGTTAAGATTTACACCTCAAACTGGCTGAAAATACCCTCTGACCTTACCGGCCTCCTCTGATTGAAGTGCTGGGAAGAAGCTTTTCTTTCTGATTCAGCTGTTATTTCTGTTATAGGGGCATACAGAGGCGTTTGTGTTTTCCCTAAATTTAAGATAGAAAGATATATTAAAGCACTTAGCAAACATTTTCTACATCTCCCACAGAGATCTGCAGACATGTACAGTTTGTTGCATCTGGAAACACCTAAGCGTTTTCATTTTCGCCAGTTAAATGTGCAGATAACGTCTTTCATCTCCTCACTTCACAGTGTCTTGCTTCAAACATGTGTACTGAGTGTCTACATTGTGAACTGGCTGCCTTCCCCTGTCTGGACGCCATCCAAGTGCTAAATCTGATACTGCACCTAAATATCTGACACCTTACTCAAATATTTGAGGAAAAACACAATAGTCCATGTGTGTTTTAGATGGCACTGAGGCTTGGTGTTTAGAGTAGAGGGAGGAGAAAGGGGGGGAACAGGATATTGCGGCCACATACGGCATAAGTCAAAAGTCTGGACACTCTCTCCTTCATTTTCATCACTGTGCATTATTACCAAAGACTTCCAAACTGAAAAACACATGGAATTATGTAGAAAACTAAAAAAGCGGCAGCTACTAGGGAGCTGGCAACTGCAGCTTATCTAACCACAGCTGAGGAGCGACAACTGGCATTTCAGATTCCTTCAACATCTGGTACAGGTAAGAAAAGAACAGACAAAGTAGCTTGACAGCTGCGAAGGTCTAAGTGAGTTGACTGGCAGGTCACCTGTTTAATCAGTTATATCTGTCCACCACAGATGATTGGTTACTAGCTTGTTTTCCAACATCATAGACAGCATCTTTAAGAGTTAACGTGTGCCATTTCTTGCCTTCTTGACACTGGCTCTAATGAAGACGGTCTCTAGAAAGTAAGACCAAGAGCTACCTCTGCTACAGAGGATGTGTTTATTAGAAATACCTTTAGAAACCAACAGTTTACAGCATCTCAGACAGTGTTTGATGGTTTTGACAACTGTAGTTGAGAACGCTTTCAAAGTTCTTGAGATTTTTCAGATTGATTGACCTTCATTTGACCTTGTCTTTTCTCTTCACTTAACTTTATTTAACTGTTTCTTGCCATAATATAGATTTGTACAGTATTTGTAGTAGCACTAATAGGGCTATTGACTCTGCAGTCAATCTTCTTTTGCATAAGACAACTGATGGTCTAAAACACATTCAGAAGGCAAGAAATGGCACAAATTAACTCTCGACCAGGGAAGAAATACCTGTGATTTGAAAACCATGTTGGGTTCTGAGCTTCTGATGAAAAAAATGCAAAGGTAAATGTGGCTACTTTGGCCAATTTACATATAAAACCTGCTGGGGTGTTCAACCTTTTATTGTCTACTACATCATTCCACACGTGTTCTTTCACAGTTTGGATGTACGAATTCAGTATTAACGTATCACTGAAGGCTAAAGTGTATCCAAACTTTTGATTGGTAGTGTACTTCTTCACTAAGCATGTAGGGAGAGAGTTAAAATGGTCTGAAATGAGTGACAGTGGACTGTGATGAATTTGCTTCCTGTGTGGCTTTTACTCATTTGTCTCACCTCAGCGGGTGATTTATTCACACTTCTGACTATTTGAAGGAAAAAAGCAGAACATGACTTGGAAAGGTGTTTCCTCCTTCTTTAAATTAATGATGTGGGGAGTGTGTTGGACTCCTTCTGTCTGATGCTGATATGTTGGTCCAGCAGGAGAGGCCGTCCAGCCCTGATCAGGCCTGGAAAAGGCCATTTTCTCCCCGGCTTTCAGCCAAACACATGCATCTGTGTGTGTGAGTGTGTGTGAAGAGGCGGTAGGGGTTAATCGAGAGGGAGTGAACTCTCTCATTTCTTGCCACTCCATCTGTTTTCAATGATGAAATGTTTTGAGCTAATTGCTTTCTAATTAGTTGTCAATAACAGGCTCAGCTGGTGTCCATGAGTTTTACAGGAAAAAGCTGCCTGACTTTAAAAGGCAGCTTTTTCGACTCGTTTGACACCCCCACGTACCCCCACCACCTCACCTCCTTATTAGAGATGTGTTTGCATCACGCAGTTGTTTCAATAATGGTCATTCGCAATAATGAACTTTGCATCTAAGGTAGCATCTGCATTGTGGTCTGTATGTAGTTTACATAGTGCTCAGTGTTACTAAATCTCTAAATTCCTGTTCTAATCAATTTAATTGTATTTTTTAAAGAAGAAATTAATTTTTTTTACCTTTGTGGTCACTTACAGTGTCACAACTAACAACTAACAACTTAAAAGTTAGTGAAGTGGTGCTTTAATTTAGGTTGAATAAGTAATAATGTATATATTGCAGTTCTCAATGTATGGTGACATTGCAATACTTAATATCATAGTATTGTGATAATATTGTACCATGACATAAGTATAATGACAATACCATGGCGTGGGTCTCTGGTGACTCCTACCCCATTGCATCTTTATTGCAGCTATTTTTCATTTATTGCATTTATTTATTTATTTTTTTGCACTCACAAAAAGAAATGGAAAAAAAAATAATAAAAAATGAACGGAAGACTTTTTTGATTGTACAATTGCACATGGTAATACTATCTGCATGAAACTCTGCTTTGTGGTAAACTCTGCTGGAGTGATAGTGTTTATGCATGCATGCATTTGTGTGTATGCCTGGCAGGAGGCAGTCAGGAGCTGAAACAAAGCAAGAGAAGCGAGTAATAGGAATTTCCTCCCGAGTAAACATTTTACAGTTTTCCTACAAACCCTTATGACAAACTGTCATGTTGAGACATCTCTGCTGCAGCTGTTCAACACTGTTTATTGATAGAAAATACCTGGAGTCGAAGGTGTTAGACAAAGGGAAGCGCCTCAGTTTGTGTTGGATTTCAGCAAACAGAACAGAGTATATGACACTAATGGAGAGTCTTAGTTGTGACTGCAAATTTTAAAGGGTAAAGATGGCGATCGCCTAACTTTCTGTCATGTTTTATCATGAATGGAACAAATAAATGAAATTCAATTTCATGAGAGCTCATAACATTGGAAAATATTTTAGTCCAACTTTATTGGCGGCAGTATCTACTGTATCAGAAATGTGGACATGTGTGTCCGTGCTTTGCAGAACTGGTAACGTTTTTTAATCAGGTGAGTCTGGTTAGAGTAAAGGTATAAAATCAGTCTCGTGTCGCTCTCACCTGTCACCTTGATGGTGTAGTTGCTGAGTAATGTGTTGCTGTGTGCGAGGCGACACGCATAAACACCCGAATCCTCATATGACACGTTGATGATGCGCAGCATCCTCTGACCGATGCGCGTCCGGTTGCTCGGCACCAGACTGGCGCCGTCTTTGTACCACACAACAGGTTTGGAGGGATCGCCGAGGTCACATGACATTTCCAAAGTGTCCCCCATGCCGAGAACATAGTCCTCCAGGAAGGCCGTCTCACTGGACACGGAGTCTGTGAACGAAAAAAGAACGAGACACAGACAAATGAGAGAAGAGATTTAATTTAAGAGACCAGACAAAACTCTTTAAGCGTGACAAAATCATTTGTTTCTGTGTATTGTACCCTTTCTTGTAATACTTTTCAGAAAAATTACTTGATGCCATTTCATTAAGTTGGATTCAAATAAAGATGATTCATATGAAGCAGTAGTATTTACTCATGCTGTTTTCAGCTTCCTAAATGCACTCATGCTTAGATTTCTTCTATTTTGGGTTTAATTTCATTATTTCAAGTTTACGTTTTTGAACATGGAATTTAAAACAAGACATCTGTATTCTGCAAGTCAAGTCAAACATTCAATGACATCTTGTTGACTAAATTATAGAGCCGCATGATTTGGCAAGAAAGGTCATTGTGAAAACGTACTTTAGTGAATTCTAGACTTCTAGATCACATGTTTTACACAGTACTTTAATCTGGTCAGTATTAATCTAAAATATCAACATACAGAGATTTTATATGTAATTTTTGCAACTGTATGAAAAATAGTAAAAATGTTAATAAAAAAAGGAGCAAAAAATGAACCAAATTACCAAAATTTGCTAAATTATCACCAAATCAAATAAATAAATTAACCAAATCAGCGAAGAATTCACTAGAAATAAAAAAAAAATCACCAAAATGATCCAAAGTCAGGAAAATGGGCAAGAAAATGACTAAAATATCAACGCAGTCAACAAAAAAAGAACAAAATATGAACAATTACAGCACTCTCAATCCTCTGCACCTTTAAATTGTAGCCTTTTGTGAGTACACAATTGCACTACGATTCAGTTAATTACACAACCCTACCAAATGACTTGAAAAATAAGCAATATACCCAGATATAAAGCTACATTGTTTGGATTACAGACAGACAGACAGACGGTTCAGAGCAGGAGAGTTATACTGTACCTGTTGACAACTTTTAAAATAAAAATGAGGTTTTTCTCTCAATGTATGTGTTGAATATTTCTTATAATTATGAGTTTAAGAAGTTCAATAAGCACCTTCTTCGTTTTTCCGAAGCATCATTAAGAGACTAACTCAGCCTTAATTAGAAAAGACCCCCTCTGCCTTTTGAAACAAAGAGGCAGTGATGCAGAGTGAGCCACCACACCGCTGGCGGACTATCAGCTAATCTGCCCCTGGAAGTCTGAAAAATGCACCTTCTTATTCCAGCGTGAGGAAAAAGACAGATCTGCGCTGTGTGGAAATTGCCCCCCACCCCCCACCCCACAACCTTCCCTGTCAAACACCAGCTCATTTACTCCAGGAGCTGTGTGGCTAGAGCCAGGGAAAAATCAACATGTTTACTGGCGTCACTTAGGATGAAGGGACACGTCTGAATAAGTAAACAGTGGGTGTCCTTATGTCCTCTCATCCACCACTCAGTGACGCATCCTTACCGTCAGGGAGGCGACAGTGTTGATGAACACTATATGCAAGTCTACGAGCATATAGAACTAGACGCTATGTAGTCAGTATCCATAAATATCACAATCACAGTCAAATTGTTAGTTGATTCAAGTTTAATGGTTGATTTTTGGGGCTGAGGGAAAGTTGAAGAAACCAAACAATGATTTGAGATTTCAAGTGATTGGTGAAAGATGCAACAAGACAAAAGTGATAATTACAAAGCAGGAAATTACATAAAAGAAGCAAAAAGGTCCCAAATGAAAATTATTGAAAGGCAACAAAAGACAAAAATTATACCAAGGCAAAAAGATGAAAATGGTGCCAAAATACTGCAAGAGATGCAGTGAAAGGGAGTTAATAAATGCAAAAAGATGCATAAGAGCGAAAAAGGGAGGGATCATGTCAAAGTTTCAAAAAGACAAAAACAACGTGAAAAAAGGAAAATATGACATTAAGGACAAAATATACATGAAAACTGCCCCCCCCCCAAAAAAAATCAATGTAATGTCAAACTAAAGGACAAAACTGTGAACATGACATAAAAGTTGGAAAAGGACAACAATGTAAAAGTTAAAAACAGCAAATGTAACATAAAAAGCAGAAGAATACAAAATAGAAGATATATAAAAAAAACCTCTTCCTGAATTTGTGACTTTATTTAAAATCAGCTTCAATGACTTTGATTCAAAATGAATCAAATGGACAAAATTTTAGCTCTTTTCAATATCGAGAAAAAAAGAAATGCATCATCATCATCAGATATCGGGATAATTATCAATTCATTTCCCAGCTCAGCGAAGCCATATACCTTCACATTTTCAATCCTGCAGCACAAACACCCGCTGTGAAATACTTTGAATGCACTTGGGCAACAGTTGAGTGCTCACACACACAGTTGTTTGCCCACAAATGCACACCCACCCATGGGAAAGACAGAATGAGGTGTGTTCGGAGCGTGATTTATGATGGCAAATACCCCCACTATTGACCCGCTGAAAGGGCAGCAGCGCTACACAGGCTCGTTGACAAGCAACAAACGAGAACCTCGCTGATTGGCACAAAACTGGCAGCTTGGAAGTCAGATCAGGAAATACCAATAAAGAGGCACGGTGGAAATCAGGAGCAGCACAGAGGGGAACAGGGAATACACAATAGGTGGTGTGAATTATACATGGGCTGTTTTATTGTAAGGCACGCTGCTGTGAAGAACCAAAGAAACAGATATGTGCGTGGAAGAACCAGCAGTCAACTCCAGTGCCTTTGAGCTGTTCTACTGTACAGGTCTGCTTATGATAAGGTCGCGTAGAACCAAACTGCTGTGGTGGACGTAGAACTAGACTATCTCAGGAAAGAAAGAAATCCCAAGAACCTAAATTCATTGTGAAAAAACAGCCCTGGTCAATAATGCAGGTAGAAACCAGAGCGTGTTATGTTTAGCAAACAACAAGGAAGAGCCAAATGACTCAAAGAGTAGGGACGAGGGGATTTATTAGTAGAAATAACTTTGCAGTCCAACAGAAATTGAGCTCAGTGTTAGTTCAGGGAGGAGCCTGCTGATATTTTAGCACACCTATCATGATGGCATGATGGTACAACAGAAGTACACTGTACTGTGTGTAGTTCTATACATTTAAAATACTGCAAAAATAATGCTGAAAAATAAGCAATACTGCATATTGCTTTTTCTATGGGTAGGGTTGTACTTAAGGGTTAGGGTCAGGCAATTTGTACTACCGGTGCGCAATTCAGAAGTACGCTAAAATGTCAGAACACCAGTCTGAGCCTTTTGTCCAATCATGATGAGAGGATTAATTAATAGTAATAAACACCGTCCAACAGAAATTGAATTCATCTCAGTTCAGGAAGGAAGACGAGTCAGAGCCAGTGTTGTGATATTTTAGAATTCCTATCAGAATGGCGTACCCTGGGTTAAAGCACATGTGTACTACAAAAATACAACACGCTGCGCATAATACCATGCATTCAATATACCACAAAATAAGCAATGCACATTCTCGCATATCATTAGTGCTATGCTTAGGGTTAGCGGCTAAGGTAAAAAAATTGGCACTACCACTATGCTATTCTGACAAAGTATGCTAAAATGTTCTAAGCGTTTTGTCCAATCATTCACAAATTTACCCTGTGCACCAAAATTAGTGACACTTTAAAACTACGGCCACATTCATTCATTCCTGCCTGTGCAGCACCACACAGACCAACCCACTCCTCACAAACCCATCTGAAAAAAAAAGAAAAAAACAACACCTCCCTAATTGCACGAAATAAATAAATACTGTAACATAATCACAAACTTTAAAATAATATTCCTCATATATGCTTCATTTAGTCAATTAAACGTATGATATCAGGCTTTCCCAGGTGGGGGTTTCATGATGTCAGTGAATCAGTTATTGTCTAATATAAATGCACATTTTTCCTTAGAATCACTATACTGTGATGCATCTGTCCTGCTTGAAATGGCCAAAGCTGAAAGAGCCTATGAACACGTAGTAAGTGCGTAGTAAGGAAAGTTTAACATGATGAACTGAGTCAAAAGGGGAAAACCAAATAAACAAAAACCATCAGAGGACGGCATGTGGCATATGATGGCAGCTAGACATGCTGAGAGCTACTAACGAAAGGAAAGGACCCAAATACAAAGACAAATAGCAGATGTATTAGACTTTATTTATTAACAGAACCAAGTAAAAAAGTAACTACCTTGTTAAATGATGTATCCAAATTGGCCACAAACACAACAGCAACAAGAGAAGCACGAGGAATACTCAAAAGGAAAAAGACTTAAATATATAAACTCATCCTGAGAATTAATCACTAAAAAGACACAGGTGAGTGAGACAGATAAGTGGACGGAGAACACAGAAAAACAAGAAATAAAACAAAAGTTCATTCGTTATAGTCAGATAAAACAGACGCTGACAAAATGCAGTGGATTGAAAGTCTCTCTCAAACTCCTGCCAGTGTGTTTCATGATCAGCAGACAGTCCATATAAATGACTGTCTGCTGACAGAAACAGACAGCTGAATCTTTGTCAAATTTGTGTTGACAGATTTTGACAGAAATTTTTTGAGCCAGCTTCTAAAAAAGTCCTGAAAATTGAAGCCTCAAAGGCAATGAAACATACAGCTACGTCTCTCTTTATTTGCGTGTGTTGGCTTTGGCTGTACTGGTCATAAACGTGAAAATGCACAGGCTACTTTTTAAGTCTGCCAATATTTAAAGGCTTGTCTGGGTTTTTTTGAAGTGGGTTTGTAAGAGGTACTTGTTCATAGTCAAAAAAAAATCCAAACTAATCTGTTAAGATACTCCAGGGAAGTACAGTACTTGAGTCACTAGTCTGAGAGTTGCACATGAATCAATGAAGTGAAAAACATATGAGCGAGGAGGACTAATCCAAATATTTCAGACATGCTTTATGATTTTCTCCTACATAAGTTAAATAGGCTGAGTAGAAGAGTTGTGGATTGTGTTCTCTGTCTCATTATAATCGTTAAAATTCTGAAGACGTTAAGTCAATAATGTGCTTTACGTGGCAGCGCACCTCTCTTCATGGACTCCAAGTTTGACAACAATATTTACAACAGTTTTTTAAAACAAAAAGACCCATTCAGGAGAAGAAAAACACTAAGGCGACGGTGCAGAGAGCATAAATCCAGGCACAGCATGAACGGCTCACTAACCTCCGTGTATTACTTATGACCTCTGTGAAAGAAGAGGAGAAAATAGGCCTTAGAATATCTTCAGCTCTTAAACATGGGGGATTGAGCTTTATAGGGCAGATATAATAATCTCCAGAGACTCGTAGCTCACTTTGGCTTTATGGACCTCGAGCGCTTGAGCACAACCTCTTTCTCTGAATGAGCTCTGACACGAGGCTCGACTGGAAACATTTCTTTGTGGAAGGCATGATTTTCTACTTTCAAGGGTCAATTCTCAGTGAAAAATCTGCATTCAGCCATGCAGATGTACGTCCAGTTTGCAGTGATGGCCAGTTTCTGAAAAAACTATGCAGTACAGTACTATTAGGTTTGGTTCCAAGACATTTGACTTGACAGTGACAGATGGAGATGATCTGAGCAGAGCTGTAGCAGTTCCTCTCTGGATTCAGGGACAATGATGGATTTTGAGTTTGTTAACTACAAATAAAGCAATATTAGGATAGTGAAAATAGTGCTCATTTCGATGTTTTAGTCATGCATTATGTTTCTCCTGATCGCCCTCGTCTTGTTGGTAGAGTCTGTGGAATTTTTGCTGTTTTTAGCTCATGTCTGTAACAATGTAAACCAAAAACAAAGCCAATTTTACAGCTTCGGTTTGTAAAACCAGAATACGTCTTTACTTGTGTAAAACGTCACTCTGAAAAACATGAGAAGTTTTCAGCTGGTTTGAACTTATGGTACATTCCATTTACCTCAGAAGTCGGAGGTCAGAACTAGGAGTGATGTCGATCGTTTTCACAGACACAACACAGAGTCGAGGGGATGTTTGAACTGATCAGCTGCATTAGGGTCCACTGTGGCTGAGCCCGGTTACACCAAGAGAGAAAATATGAACAGTACTACATGGATGACTGACTTAATTTGAAACCAATAAAACTGAACTGCTATAAAATTTGCAGAATAATAACTAAATTGACAGCAGCCATCTTCAACGTCTTCAATCTCAGAGATTTGACCAGGAACTTCAGATGTTCTAACTTCCGAGTACAACTAGAATGCATCATTAGTTTATCTCTGCTGCCTCCATAAGATTTTAACATCTGTAATGTAAGATTGACATTTATTTGCTTGTTGAATAGGCTGTTCCTCCTCAAAATTTTCCTTGCTGAAATACTTCAGTGTAGTTAACACGCAATAAAGAATTAAGTGTTAATGTACATCACATACATAGCTCTCCTTCAAAGTAAAAGTACATTCACTAAAAACTACAGATGATATAGTAAGAGCTTTATAATGTCAGTGAATATGTTTACGTTAGGCCTTATAATTACCCCCATCTCTGTTCCTAAAAATCCCAGAGGAAACACTGTTAAGTGAGATAAAACAACCGAGAAGGTGTATTAGTTATAGTTCACTCCATCTGCACATGTACTTGAGGTATGCTATCGCCCCTGTGGAGGAAATCGTGAATTTGACATAAATTTTAATAAGGACCTGTTAAGAGCAAAGATGAGCAATGCATTTGTCTGCCTCTGTTGTCAAAGTGTACTTTGATCCAGGGAAAACAGATATGAGAAACATTCATTACTTTGCTTGGATGTTTATGCCGCCAGGGGCTAAACAAATGCAATTTAGCGAAACAACAAAACAAAAATATACACCTCATATTCAATTTCTTGGTTGTGAGACAAAAGAGTAAAGCTCCCTTTTTGGTCAGCCGCAGTCAAAAAATATCTGTATCTGCTTCTGATCTTACACTTTGAAATGTAGATTTTAACATGGAAAAAACTGCTTTGACTGAAAATGGATGCGGTTTGAAAGGTGTCACTTCAGGACAGATCAGCACTCGCCACTGAGCTGCATCTGAGCCTGTAGCAGCCATGTCAAGTCTTTCACAAGAACATCCTGTAATGTCAGGACGTAGGTTTGATCACCTTGACAAGAGATGTGCCTTTGAGCAAAGATTTTAAGAAAGGACTTCCAAGTTATCAAGAGAGGCCTTTAAAGTCAAATGGGGAGAATTCCAGCTGCTGTGAGTCCAGCTGTGTTACAGTACAGTATGTATGACCTGACTGGTGTGTGTGTGTGTGCGTGTGTGTGTGTGTATCTGTATGTAGGGGTGTGTTTGAGGGTTTGAGGGGGGGTGCTGTCTCTGGAACCTGAGACCAGCTGGAAGCAATGTGTGATATGTGCTCTGTATGTGTGTGTGCATGCATGTATCTGTGTTGTTAATGGAAAGCTGTGTATGTGTGTGTGTGTGTGTGTGTGTGTGGCAGAGGCTGGATGGTCACTCCATAAATCAAGAGGCCCCTGCCCTCCTGGCCCTTCTTAGCCTCTCGGCTCAATATCATAACAAATAGCCCTTCAGAATAATATAAAGTCTCTTTTTGAGATGCTGCGGCTTGCTGTCCGTTAACACACTGCTTACAGACTCCATCTTTTCTGTGTGTCTGAAGAGGTTTATTTATCCTCTACAAACTTCTCCGGGGCTGGCGGGCAGGCAGCGGCCCCAGGGATAAAAAGGCCTCTTTATGTGGGAAGCCTTTCCACGCCTGCCTCTCTGTTTCACACAC